>OMKZ01029131.1:0-14354 GCA_900302535.1 Neoniphon sammara
CACACCACAAAATCTCTCCTGCGTCTTTTTCGCCCTCTCTTTTCTCCTCCGGTTTAAGACGGCTCGGTGAATGCAACAACATCAAAGGCCGAGCACTCAGAATGTACATTGTTGTTCCAGTAACCACATGAAACAGAAAGGGAGAGAGGGGGAGAGAGAGATGGAGAAAGGTTTTTTTTCCTCCCTTTCCTGTACATAAATAGGGAGCTATGGAAGGAATCGGTTAAGAAATGGTGGAAGATTAACTCTTTTATCTCTTCATTTCAAACGTCCTCCTCCTCCTCCTCCTCCTCCTCGCCACTGTCAGGATCTTCATGCCTGACCAACAGCACTACAAAGCGGAGTTGTTTCCTGCATTAGGACACATAACTCCTCCACAAACAGAGCTGATGAGAGCAGAAATGGAGCGACGGAGTTTTGCTGTGAAGGAGGTTTATATAGTTTCAGCCCTTGCTCATTGTCATTAAGCAAGGCCTCTGTAATCGGAGCTAAACTTAGAAAGGAGCGAGTTCTTACCATGCCACAGACATTCCACATGTGTATAAAAGAGGGACTCTGGGGCGAACCTAACAAAACAGTCCCAAACTTGTGCCTCAACTTAACCGAGGCTTTATTCACGCTTGCCCTTATCTTTACACAGAGACCACCCAGGAGCCACATGTCAGTTCTCACCTTTAGTCTGAGTGTAAGTGTGTGCATGTGTAAGCGTGTGTGTGTGTGTGTGAGAGTGTGCTTTGTGCTTTAGAAGTACAAGTGTATGCCTGTGTCTGTATACAGTGAGCGCAGAGTCCTCAGTGTGTGTGTGTGTGTGTGTGTGTGTGTGTGCTTCTACCTCCCACCATCTGGGCCCTGTTTGGAGAGATTTTCTGTAAAAATCACAGTCACGCCGTGGCAGGATTACCACTGTGAAAAGCAGCACCTGGAAGAAACTCGGCGCTCCTGCTCCTTTTCCTCAGATGCTCAAAGAAGGTTCTGGCTTCCCAGCTTGAGGCGCAGGATTTGTTTTTGACCTACATGGGCGTCCTAGGCCCCGTGTTCCCTTCCAAAAAGCAAAAAAGCAAAAGAAAACTGCATCTCAAATTCACACTAGGTTACATCCAGGAAGGTTACAGTACCACCACCATGTTACAGTAGATAAACAAGTGTGTGTGGTGTGTATGCATGTGTGGGCGTGCATACTAGCATTTGTGTTTGCACCATATATATATATATCGTGTGTTTTTTTTTCCCCTTTTTTTTCTTTATGGCAAGCCAAGACACCAAAGGCTGATTATCCACAGTGAGATATAAGCCCATGAATGAAAGAGTTCAATAATCCCAGATGGAAATTGAGTCGAAGTATCTTCACTGAAGATTTCCAATTAGAAATAATGCTAGTCCAGGATTAGCAGCAATCAAAACTGTTTTGATGCCCCCCCTCCTCCTCCTCCCCAACACATACATATACATCCTTCTCCCAACCTCACTGTGGTAGCATTGCTATTATATAACAAAGACGGCTGCATCTCTAATTACTAAAACAACATTAGTACAAATTATCAGAGAGAGTCGCTGCTGAGTGGGATGTGGTCAGGTCAGGGTGTCTTTAGGTGGTCAAGTTGAAAGTGTTATGCTTAGGTAAATGCTGATAATCCCTTGCCTATTGGACGTCAGATGATACAGTCTACTGAAAAATGTAAACATAGTATTAAACCCTGTTCAAAATCTTAAAATAATTCACTTGATTATTTTACTCATGAGCCATGTTTTCAATGACTTCTTGAATTTAACTTTGAATTTCAATAACTTCCTGACTATTTGCATCTTTAATTTCATTTGGGATCTTATTCCATTTGTCTTCACCTGTATGCACAAAGATGAGATTCTCCCTGTGTTGTTTCTTTACTTAAGCAAAAGTAGCAATACCGTAATGGAAGCATAGTCCAGTTAAAGTCAAATGTCTTGTATATATTCAAAATCTGATTTAAGTAGAAGTATAGTAAACTATAGCAGTAGCAGTATAACCTTGAATATGAAATTTAAAAGTCGTCATTGTAAAGTTCCTTTGAGTGCATTAAATTATTGATGCATTAACCTGGAAGAAATATTTTAGTGCTGTAACTGCTCCATACACTGTTGGCACAGTGCATCATATTTCATGTTTGCATGTAAAATTCTGCAAAGTTGCTACAATCATGAGATAAACATAGTGAAGTAAAACACGATATTCTCCTCTGAAATGTAGCGCAATAAAAGTCTCACAGAATGTAAATACTCAAATAAAGTGCAAGTACCTCAGACCCGTGCTTTAGTAGATGCACTTCGTTAAGTTCTGGCTCTGCATGTATTGCAGTTTCTGGTGAATGGGAGGCTGGTTGTGCTCCTGCTGTCTGACCCTGAGTGTCGCCGCTGGAGCTGTGGCCTGTCTCCGTGGTGAGCCGTGGACAGGGCGACCACACTGCGGCTCTGCATTCAGGCCAGATTCTGTTCCCGACCAGCCCACATGGTCAGATTATCAGATGCCATCACCACGCTGCATTAGCTCAAAAGCAGCAGGCTGGTCCTCTCTCTCTCTATCTCCGATCTGCATATTCTTGATTCTTTGTTTGTAGGCCTGTTTTTTTGGCTTTGTCAGAGATCCCCATCACCATAATCGCACACACACACACTCGATTTATGCCCCGCCCAGCTCGTCGACCCCGCAGCCCCATGCTACTGTTGCCATTTCTCCATCCACCCCCAGTCTTGACCCGCCGACCCTCTGCTTGGTGTCTGCTGGTGTCAGGGTCTGATGTTGCTGACATCATCCGTCACAATGAGTCCACTGCCACCTCCAGCTCCACTGTCCGTTGTCTCCCTGTCAATGAGCTGACTTGTTGTCCCTGAGGACGGCGTTGGCGTGGCACGCTCCCTCTCCAAATGATGAAAGAGGAGCGCTCTGCTCAGAGTGTGGGCCTTGTTTGGCTGACCACATTGGACTCTGAGCTGCTCGGAAGGCGCCTCTTTCCCCTAACAGTGACTTCTGTGATCTGTGGAGATAAAAAGAAGAAAGAATGCGTTTGATGTCTGGATTTGAATAAATATCCTGATGCTAATCATTTTACAGTGCTAATCACATTTGGCAGTAGCATAGCTCTTGGTTTATGTGTGTGAGCACATCTATCTCACATGTGTATATGTGGGTTTGAGCATGTTTGGTATACATGTATGTATGACTGAGGATTATTTGTTGTAAGACTGTTCCTTGTGAGCATGAAAGGTGTGTGTGTGTGGACTTCCAACAAAGAGGCAACCTTGTCTCAATCTTTACTGCAGGCCCTGAATGTTTATGACACTCCCATGTTTGTGCTGCCTTAACAATGTGGGTTTATTTTGGTTAATGGAGAGAAGATCGTGATTAGATCTTCACATATAGCAGCTTCGGTAATTAAGACCTTCAGCAATTAAGACCTTCCTTATAGAGCGCAGAAATACTTTGATGATGCTACAAATACCAGATTAGACCAGAAACGTCTGGGAGAGCGCTCTGTGTCTGCGCCTCTCTGTGCTGCTGATTCAATTTGCAGGCTCAGTCATCCTAACCTGTTGTTTTTGACGCATGTGAGACATACGTAATCTATCCCATGTATTAACAGCCCAGTGGAGATAGTGTGTTTCCTGGAATTCCACAGGGATGCACATCTGGAACGCATTTTTACTGCCTAGTGAAAGCCGGGGCTGCCGAGCCGAACGCTGAAATGAATAGCCAGAGCTCAGATGTTGTGGTTTCACCCACCTCACCGAGGCAGGTAGCCTGGAGACCAGCTACAAGGTGGTAAACTCGTAAGCATCTGGCTGGGATATTCCTAAACGTCATGTGTAATGTACATGCCAGATAATCCATAGTGAAAAGACTGTCTTTAGTCTCAGCTGAATGCTTGTTTGAAGCAGATGCCTTGTCCGTCTTTCGTAATCTGCTCTAAGATTGTATATTGATGTTTCATTAGATGTGATTTGGCTTCATCATTCATTATACTTTTGCTTGCCGAGACAATTCGGCGTCTTTTAAGATGTAAATTCAACAGAGCCTCCTATATCCTGTGGCCCGTGTCCCTTTTGAAGAGATGGGAAGAGGCTTAGACAGACCTAGACAGAGAATTTGCTCAGGAATTCACCATAGGTGTCACACATTTATCACGGAGACTGCGCTCGGCCCCCCTCCCTTGTCAAAAAAGAAGAATCTTGCTCGCTGCCACACCATATGGAGAATTGTCCCAATTTCTTTTCCTTTATATCAAATGCAACACTTTTCAAGTCAAACCTTTTGTTGCGTATACCACATGCGAATTGGGCTCTTGTGTGGCAACGCAAACTTTGCGACTTTTTGATATCTTGGTGAGCGCTGTCTGACAAGTTTCTGTCACTCACTTTTTTTTTCCTTTCTTTCTCTTTCCACCAGCAAGTATATTCTACCCCATCGATTGATTAGCATACATCAAGCCCCTGTCGTCATGGCAAAACTTCATTTGAATCTTCAGTACATTCCCGGTGTCTTTCAACCAGCAGCTGTCAGCCACATCAACACGAGACGCGCTCGGCGCCAGACAAAGTTAAATTGAAGCACACTCTAACACTATATATAGATAAAATGTCACTTCTTTCAAGAGACAAGGCACCTTCGAAGTCGTCAATACAGAGCGCTTTATCACGGGCAAAATAACTTTGAAACTGGAGGAGAGAGTAAAGATGAAACGATTATTCTCTCTTTCCACTTTGTGCTTGAAAGAGGGAAAAGGCGAGATTATTCTAAAGTGGGTAGAAGCGTTTAAGGGGCTCGCTTTTTGATCTGCCTGTCCGTCAACGAAAACGACGAGCACCTCCTGATGCTTCTGATCGTTAGGTGTCCTCAAAGTGTCTCAAAGTCTCTTTGTTACCGCTGAGTGCGTCGATTAAAGGGAGGAATATCATTTATTCATTTTGCCATTGAGCGAAAGAAAGAGAGGATTCGAGAGCTTAGTGTTCATTTTCGTCAAGCTCTTGAGGTGCGGTGATGAAGTCAGCTTTCTTTTGAGAGATGAGCAGAGTTGAGGAAAAAAGATGTGAAGTGAAAGTTTTTGCGCTGCACATTTTGAAAGGCCCACTGATCTTTTTTGATAAAATAAGTGGTGTTCAAACTTTATTAAACTTTTCCTTTAACGGCAGGCAGCAGGACGACAGTACTGAGAAGAATTCTGTCTAACAAGGTGTTACTGTTGGTTGTAGGTAATACGTAAATACACACTCTCTCCCTCTCTTTCTCTCCCTTTCTCGTGCTCTCTCACACATGCACACACACACACACACACAGCACTGAGCATAGATAGAAAGCTTAAATATATGTTTATTGCTATATGTCAAATTGATTTCAGGGATGTGGACACACGTAGCATGCCAGAGTCAACACACACTGTATGTGTCTGCCTCTCCTTCTCAGCAGCGGACAATGCCATATTCATCTCTGCTCCATTTTCCAAATGTGGTATCTGATTCTTTAACATGCCTCTCAGTCTGGAAGTCCCTTCCATTCCTACTGTTTCAGGGCTTTTTTTTTCAGATACTCATTCCTGTTGCGAGGTTTTCTTTGTGAAGTTGAAAAGTTCTTTTCAAGCCTGAAGTTTTTGCCGTCTTCACTTTTCAACTGGCAAGATGAATATCGGTGGGACAAAGCATAGAAAGGAAAGGCTTTTGACAAGACTTCTGAAGGCCCAGGAGCTCGTCCTGTCTCTCCCTTTGCAGTTTTCCCATAACTGGCTTTCTCGTGTGGCTGCTAAAAAGACACCGTATCAAATGCAAACTGAGAAGTCGCAGTCTTTCAAGATACATCAGTAGGGCCCTTGTGGAGATGCTGCTCTGCTTAGGTTTTTCACAACTTTTGAAAAATGAGAAATTGGCGCATTCTCTCTTGTGTTATCGGAGCTGCTGACAGTAAGTTCATGTTCTGTATGTGCAGAGAGATGATGCCATGAATATATGACCTGAAGCGAGTTAAGCTTAAACATGCAGCCTGTCAGACCATATCTTATATCTTATTTGATTTTCTTATAAGAGAGAAAATATTTTTCTGTCATAAATTCACTGAAGTGGTGCTTTATATTTATGCATTAAGCAGACTTCTTTCATTCATAAAATGCAGGCATTGATACATTATTTTCTGCACAACACCTATGAAATGCTACCAGAGCATATTTATGAATGGACAAAGGCAATTATGCTGTCTGACCACATAAAGGGACAAATATTTTCTCCTCAGTTCAAATAGGCAATCATTGCACTTTGTAGGTTGTGCTGTCTGCACAATCTGTGTTGAATATTTGAAGTCTAAACAGTCAGTGTTTTGTGTTCACCGAGGCTGGGGGGCCCGTGGTTTAACACTTTCAAGAAACACTTTCTAGGGCGGCATTGCAGGCCAGCATCAAGAAAACCTGAAATAGCTGAAACTAGACCTCTGTGCAAATAATCACCCTAGGCCTCTGTAAACCATCATGTTTATGCATTGTAAATTGTGAAAAGGAATGCTTTAACATTGTGTGGCATATGTATTTCAAGGTTCTGAACATTGGATGGTATCCGAATTTCACCCACACAACCGCAGGCTTTCGCTCTCGCTTTTTTGACTGAAGTATCATTCAGATTCCTAAGGGACTATAAAAAGGAAACCTTTTTTTTTTTTGAGGCTTCCTAAAGAATGTGTCTGAAACCATTCCCAAACGTCCTCCATGCATTTAACTATCGCCACTGTCGGGTCAAAACTTTTCTCCAACATGTAAACTTCTCAGAATTTTTTTTTTTTTTCATTTTTTAAACTGATGACCACTGCATTTTTTAAACTCCACAGCAGAGTCTCCTGAGCTCTGGGGTAATCCCTCAATTCAAGGGGAAAAATAAACATAAAAATGACCTAAATTGGACATGTCAAGTCTTCAGGACTTTGCTGTAATGCTGCTTCTACAGAAACACAGCCCAACATATTTTGAGGTTGCGTCATCCTCTCTTCCACCTTTGAAGGAGTTTATAAATAGGTTTTTGGCAAGAGCGGAGTCGCCACACCGGTTATCTCCCGCCAACACTGTAATTCACCTCATTTTAACACACCTCTCCCTTTGATCTGTAGTTTCGTACCCTCCTCTCTCTACCTGTTTACCGGCAAGCTTACTATGAGAGTGAGAAAAGGCTTGGTGATGTCACACACATAGCTGAGGGCGCTGCTTTCTGCATCCTTCTCCAGGTTACACTCCCTATAACACAGGCTTACACACTGCGGATTGTGTTTCACCTGCATGTTGTGCCAAAACACAAGGGTATGTAATAAGGCCATGGGAACCAAAGACAAATCTAGTTACAAATGTAGGAGTGGTTGCACTCGTTCTACCTTTATAACAGGAAGTGAGTTTATGGAAACATGTCCTGCAGAAGGGAGAAAAAAAATCTCCCTATTAGACCTCATTCCTGCAGGGTGAGAAGCTCTGCCTGGAAAGTGGGAAGGCAAATGCAGTCCAGCTATGTCCTATTTTCTGTGTAGCAAGGTGCACATCAAACAAATAACTGGGAATCAGACAAACATCTATCATTGATTCCCTGCTGAAAAACACACTGAAAAGCAACCCAACAAGTTTCCAAGTCATTAACTGACACAGAAAAACAAGACAGTTACGACAGGTGTGTTAAGATCTCAAAACTGCACTCATGCCTTCTCCTGCAGCCTTGATCTAGCCGCCCTGACACGTACACACACACACACACACACACTCACCGAGAGTCACACACAAACGCGCACATACAACACACACACATGCGTGCATTCACAAACTCCCTCACGTACAGGCACATACACACAAGCAAAAATCCTCTCTTCTGCTTTGTGAAGCAGAGAGGTGATTCATATTGGGTAGAAAAGGAAGTAGGGTGACATTTTGGAACTTTGGAGCTTGATAGGGCCTTTGAAAGGAAATATGATAAGCAATGTCTGCGGAATGTCTTGGCGAGAACGTGCAAGGATTTGAACTCTCACCTCGCCTGTGTAGCTGCTGAACTCCGGCTGCAAAAGCTTGTGCATTCCTGTTCATTTGACAACATGTGACTGAGTATTTTTTTAAGTGCCCGAGCCTGTAGCATATCACAAACTAGACTCTCCACCAAGGAGACACATCCAAAAATAAAAGTGGGATCTGTATGTCATTTCATTCAGCGCTGCTCCTAAAATTTCAGATTGTCATTGCAATCTAATGAGTTAAATTGTCTTTTTCTGTTATCGTGTGATGTCGTTTTCAGCACAATAGGCCCCGATTATCAGTTCTTTGACAACGGGGGCCAATGGAGCTTGACTCATTTTTGCAGCCTGCCTCAAGTGGCTACTCAAGGAACTGCAGTCTTTGGCACTTTTCACCCCCGGAGGTCAATAGTGGTATTGCAACATGTTTATAGTTGCATTTCTGTTTGCCATTGTTGCATCTTTTCTTTTGATGTAAAAAATTGGCGAGAAAATGTAGTCAACTCTTCCTCGGCTTTCTTCAAAATTTCATGTAAATCTGTTCAGGAGTTTTAGAGATTGATGGCAGACAGACAAACAAACAGACAGACAGACAGACATGGCAAAAACATTACCTCTGCCTCCTCCTTGGTGGTGGTAATTATCCCACAGCTCACTGGGTTACAAAGCCAGCTACAGACATGAGTTTCACTGCTGAAACAACTGGTATTATATCACTATAATTGGAAGTGGGCAGATGATATAATAAAAATGTGCTGTATTTTCTAAAAGATTAGGCATGGATTTATGAAGATCTGAGGATTTGTGATGTTCTGTTTATTTACTTGCAAATGATTTAGTTGTTTATTTGTTTCTTTACAGGTGTGGGATAATGTTTTGGAGGAAATATCGCACAATTATGGATAGAGCTCACACACAGCAGAGGGTAAGTGCTTGTTTATGTGCTGCTGTGGCCTTTAAAGTGCACTAAGGGGAACTGAAGTGTGTATGGGCTGAGCGTTGTTATCAGTAGTCACCTGATTTGATTTGATTTGATTTGCCATGATCATTCCAGCTTTTGGAAAATTAATCTGCGTCATGATCCCCTGCATGATGCCTACATGATGCCACTATCAGCACACATCACAATGAACACTGACCACATCCTTCAAAGTTCAAATTAAGGTATTGAAGTTAGAGATGGAAAATAAGCAGGGGCCCTGATTAAAAGGGTTCAGCACACACACACACCATTAGTCCCCAGAGCTCCAGCTGCCCAAGGCCACTAAAGTCACGTTGTCCCAGTATGATTGAAGGTCCAGCTGGTAGGCCAGCCCTTTTGATCCCTTTCCCTTTTATGAGAAAGACAAACAGCTCCTCGTCATCACCCACACAGGAGTGATTGACACACACACATATACACACACACACACACACGCACACACTCACACACACATATACGTTTTCTTAATGGGTGCCCTTTCTCCCACTGTAATCACTCTGCTAATGACCTGCTTGAACTCTGAATGAAACCCAGAGGGTGAGAACAAAAGGTGGGGAGAAAGCAATAGAGAGACAGGGAGAGAGAGCGAGAGAGAGTGAGAATGAGAGAGAGGGAGAGAGAGAGAGAGAGAGAGTATACCATGAAAGTGTGACTTGAAGCCATGCTGAGATTTTTTTTCAGGCGACTGGTGTGACTGATCATGACCACGGTTAGTGAGATTCATGCCACCCCCGACGCTTTTTGCAAGACCTGCTGTATATATTAGAGTTAGGCTTCTTTGCGAGTGTTAACAGAGTTAGAGTCAAGCAAAACCTCAGTAGTTGAGTTGAATTGTAATTTACATTTGTGATTTATGAGCAGGAAAGAACATTCAGTTCCTCTTGAAGCAAAAACTGCACCCTAAAACTGTCATATATTATCTTCTCATGCTAAGACAGTAGAGTTCATATTTGTGAACATCAGCAAGCTGGAAACCGGAGAAACGAGGCCTTTATTTGTGATGACATCAAGAGACAGAACAGGGAACCTATAAATCAACAAGTGAACTGTCGACGGATTTTGCGTACGCAAAGAATGTTTTTCTGAGATGGTACACTCATGCACATGAGTGTTATATCTGTGCAGCGCTGACAGTTAAGAACCAGGAAATGTACCCATATCATTGGCCATTATTCATTATATGCGTCTCCTATAAATTATGCAGCTAAAGGGTTTGTTGTTTGATGGCGTCACCAAGAGAGTGTCGGCCCTTTTGTTCCCTGACCTGGGAAAACCAAATATAAAATCACAGGGATAAAGCTTATGAGATATAGATAAATATAGCCTTAGATAGATTTACTGGCAATGTAAAATTCTTGAGTAGAGTCAGCAATGTTTTGGTGTTGACTAAAAGTTAAAAGTATGCTTTAACAAATCTTTAAAAGTTACAAAGATTTGGTGCATTTTGGATCTGGCTCCAAACTTTGTCAGCTTCTGCAAGTTACTGATGTATTCTGTTGCATCTTGGTGAACTGTGTCATGATTGGTTTTTGTATTGTATCACTAATGTTAAAGGATTTTCTCCTCTGCGGGATCAGTAAAGCATACTACCACTGCATATGAAACATTCATCTAGATCTGCAGGAGTTCATTTCAGCACAAATTTAGCTTAATATCACCATTGATACATCCGTTGTCTGTTTTCTTCTGCACATGTCATTGGCATTCCCCCCCTTTGGCAAACTAAGGGGACAATGGAGGGACAATAACAGAGAAACTTCAGGAAGGAGGGAATGTGCAGTGGGATCTTCACTTCCTGGGTCTCTGCTACCCCAGAGGCCATTTCAGGGCCTCCTCTTTCCATACCCGTCCATACATGGAATTTGCATGAGCCGACTTTGATGGGATCTCCCTGCAGCTACGGCGCTGGGACAGATCCCGCATTCATATTCACAACTGGGTATTGCACAGTGGATGAGAGGGAACTTCCGCTCAGAAACTGGTGTCGTGTTTCTCATTTTTGTGCCACGGGGCATCAGGATGTCTGAGTTTGTTAGGACTCGTAGTTGGTGATGAGAACTTCAGAAGACAGTGCCACGGCAGAGAAGAGAGTCATTCCTCCGGTATAAATGTGCATTTTGCTGTGCAGGTAAAGAGGAACGCAAATGAGACAGGGGGAATGAAAGGATGAAGGACAAGTAGAGACATAGAGAAACAAAGCGACTATAAATAAAGACATGGAAAGAGAGAAGCATGATAAGGCCGACAGACTGAGAAATAATGAGAAATAATAGATGTAGACAGAGGTACAGGGAAAAAGAGAAGGGCATATAAAACATAAAGGACAGAGATAGAAACAAAAAGATAAAGCAAATGAAAGTGAAAATAAATGGAGATAGTGTGAGTCCTAGGGGTCAGGTTCCCTCTCTGTCTGTTTTTCTCGCTCTCTTTCTCTCTCTCTCTCTTACGGTAATCCCTCCGGTAGCACTGAGCTGTTAGGCTCCTCCATAAATCAGCGTTTGTATGAAATACCAGCGGGAGCCAAAGGTCAAAGGAGAAAATTAGCAGCTGTCTTTTCCTCTCCTTTCATGTTAGCCGTGGGGCTAATCGCCAAGCACGCCATCAGCCTCATTTCCACTTTAAAACAAACTCCCCGACAAGCTGGGGAGGAGCTGTTTGCCCGCTCTTACATTTTATGGCACTGGATTTCATTCTGAAGGGGAGGGGGAGGAGGAGGGGGCTCCACCCAGGCTTTTACCCCTCTCTGTTTTTTTTTCTTCTACCTATCACATCATCCTCAGGTGTGGGAGGGCAAACACCAGAGCATGCTCTTTTCACACGGCTTTGATGACACATGTCAGCAGCAGTAGCAGCAGTGATTGGTTCAGGCTTTGCTATGGGAGGTCTGCTGCTGCTTGCTGATACGGGACATTATTGCACATGGCCTGATGAACTCTGGTGACCTTTCCAACCCTTGTGTACCCAGTGTTTTCTGTTTGTTTGCTCCCCTTGCCCCAACTGTCAGGTCCTCCTGGTCGTTCGAAACACTCTTTGCGTTGGATTGTATTTGGCTGATATTTGCTGATATGTGGTGGGTGGGTTGAACAAGCACAGACAGTGAACGGAGTGAGGGAGCGGAAGTAGCTAGTACAAATGTTTTTCAAAGTTTTTGAATCACTGCAACCACAAGAGGTTCTTCCTCATAAAGTCATAAGTGTGCACAAAAAATTTTAGGCTGAGCGGCCCTGTAGTTTGCAAGATTAACCGCAGACAGACACACACACAGACACAAGAACGCACCAAACCAAACACATGATTTCCAGATAATAAAAATCTGATAGTACATGTTAATATCTGAAAAAAAAATGACATTGAAGGAACACAGCGCCCCAGGAACATAGACCTTGGGAACACAGATGCGTTCCCTGTTTTAATAATTTCTTTTTTGTTGAATAGAAAAGTTTGTGATTTTCTTTAGCAGGACTGGAACACAAAGTGATTTGCTCTTCTCTGTCTTTTTCTCTCTCTGTCTCTTTGTTGTTTCATCATCTGTCTGCCTCATCTCTCTCTGTCTTTCTCTTCCTCTCTGCTCTCACTTTCAGCTGGCTTTGTCGGCACCACATGTATAATTTTATGTTGTCAAACCATAGAAAGCGAAATAATGTCTCTCTCTTTGTCCTTCTCTCTATTTCTGAACCCCTCCTCACTAAATATATGTTTCTTCTTCGCTCTGTCCCTCTCTTGTTTCTCTCCCTCTGTCCTTTCTCTATCTCCACCCTCTCTCTCTCTCTCTCTCTCTCTTTCTTTCTTTCTCTCTGTGGGGATGTTTTCCCTATTGGTTGTCAGTGCAGTCAGTGAGGTGCATAGCAGCAGTTCTCCTTTGTTGATGTTCCTCTTTGCCTATCTGCTGTGCAGTGTTTTGAAGCTCTCCCTCCCTCTGCACACCTGCTGAGGAGCTGCATGACACTGGGAAACATCCCACAATAGGGTCAAAACACTTTTATCTTAGTTTTAGTTTCGGACCCAGAAACTCTCTCTGGGATATGTGAATAATATGCAGCTGGCCAGAACTGAGGTCCTCCTAAATGGTTGGTCTTTTTCAGTGTATCTGGAACTCCTTTTCTTTGCAGTGTGTAGGCTTAAAAAATGTGATAACCTCACAGGATAAAACCATCAGCCATGGGCAGTATTCCCAAGGCGGCCATTTTAAACTGAGGCTACATCAAACTCAGGGTGGGAAACTCCCTAAAAGAATATTTATCATCTGACAAATTCCCTACTGAAAGACATATTGAAAACAAATGGATCTGAAGGAATCTCAAGGGATGTAGCTTCTCATTTTAAGGTAATACTGTAAGACCTACTAGAGCTTACTACTGGAATCGGGCTTTGCTAGCTAGCTAGCAGCTAGTAGGCTAGCTATAATTCCCTGCTAAATTCCTTCAGTTGTGCTTTTGAGCGCTGTCAGACCCATCTGAAGTCATCACTTATGTGTTGGAGTAAAACAAGTTTCATATATATGTCACTGTGTCAATAGTAGACGTTTTACAAGTTTTACACCCTGAGTGTGACATATATTCAAAATGACCAACATGGGGACAAGGTCAATAAGGAATGATTTGGTGTGTGTGTGTGTGTGTGTGTGTGTGCGCAACAATTTTTGATGTTATTCAACCCCTTTGATTTCCCCTTTAATTTAATTTAATTTAAATTAATTTATCCTCTTCAAAGAAAAAAAAGAATTTTCCATATCGTACGACAATGATACGTAGATATTCTGTATCTGCTGGTTGTGAGGCTTCATTGAATTTACATCACACTGATACTGAGTGAAGTATTCTCAAACCAAAGACGCCATTGTTTCATGGCTGCAGCAGTACATCAAACAAAAAATATCTAGATGTCTTGTGCATCATTTTATACATATTTAACTGTAATTCAGCAGGATATATTTGGCATCTTTGGAAACCTTGGGATCTCTGCTAGAATTTAAAATAAAGTTCTGTGGGTTTAAACAAAAATGTGCACACACCTACACACACATGCATACACACACACACACACACACACACACACACAGCAACAGGAGGAGCAACAGGATAAAGACGAGAGGGTGTATGTGAATGAGCATGTTTATGTGAATTAACCAATCGATAGCAGAGCTGTTCTCAACTCATATCTAATCGATTTAGAGCTGGCAGAGCAGGCGGTATACATTTATGGTAAATAAACACAACCATCAGACATGACTGGCATATAATCACCTCGTATGCCAACCCATCCTGTTGACAGCCACAATAATTATGGATTTTGTTGACAAGCATGTCTGTCCCCTGCTGTTTCATCGAGGTAATTTGCATTAGCATACAGGGTAATCAAAGGCATATGCTGCTACATTCCTCAGTTCTC
>OMKZ01029132.1:6827-21502 GCA_900302535.1 Neoniphon sammara
AGCGCTCTTACAAATATTATAGGACTACAACGAGCTGTTCATCACTGAAAAAACATTCGTTGTTTTTCAGTCCTCTCTCCTTTTGACAAATGTGTGGCCAAAACTTATCTGGTGCCAGAAATAATCATTGCACAAGTTTGTTTTCTGTGCTCCACTTCTTACTTGTAAGCACAGCATCAAACATCATAAACTCCCAACCACTTTACTTATATGTTGACCACGCATTGCTTACAAAACAAGCACAGAAGTGGGACTGAAATTCATTTAAGACTGCAATATATATGGAGCTGACATGATGCACAAACCCTTTAATTGCAACAGATAATGGCTTTTATTCAGTCATGTAATCCTATAAGTCAGATTGAATTTATCGCATCTTCCCTGACCCTATGGTTCAAACACACACATGCCTGCACACACACAACGGCTTAGCAGCCAATATGAAGGCCAAACCGGGCCTTACAACGGGTCCGAGGCCTGAATCCAAAAGTTTATTGTACTTGGATTACTCCGGAGAGAGCGAGAGGGAAAAGTCAAAAGAGTGAGCGAGCGAGAGAGAGATGGAGAGGGAAAGGTCTGGCCACAATGGGAACCACATGTTTAACAAGGTGGACCACAACACAGCTTGTGGGAATACTTAGAAATACGGGGCTTGTTTTTGTCCACCACATGTCCAGCGGTTCTGATATTTCAGGGCTCTAATGTTCTCAATTTGCAAATTTCTGATGCTGAAAGCGGCTAAGTGGCTTGGAGATGCAGACTCGCCTGTTGTTGCCTTGTGCTGCTTCACAACCACACACGTTTAACAGCAGGTTATCTGAATGAAAGGGCCACAGCTTCTTAACATGAAGAAAACCCAAAGCAAAGACCTTTCATAGATCCTCGCTTTGTTTTTTAGCAGGGTTACAGCTGCATGGTATATTTTTGCATGATGGCAACCCCAAATGGCAAATTGAAGAATTTGAAGTTCAATAGCCAGGAATTCTGTCAGGTAATGTTCCTAAATTGCACACAGCATGATCATGTTGATCAACCTGGCTGGTGTGTGAGGCTTTATACCAGAGGAAACCAAAGGGAGTCCAACTTTCTCTGGCTGGAGCGCTCACTCACTGCTGCTTGAGAGACACTTTTGGATTTCACTCCTGAGTTTTGATTCATCACGCCCTGTGGGTGGAGGAGTACATACTCATCTCCACTGCAGCCGAAATTTGTGGTTTAGGATAAGACAGATGTAGTTTTACACAAAAGTCTTGCCTCGCACGACTTTAAGGTCAAGGCTGGTTTAGGGTTAGGAGTCAAGCTGCACCGAGCAACAGCTTTAAGGAAAAAATACCCACTGTATTAGTGGAAATCACAAAGTACAATACAACAGAACATCCCGTTCCACCTGACTGAGGCACCGTAGAATCATATAGAATAGAATCCTATTTTCCAAAATTAGTTTACTGCATTTGAAATGGAATTGCCTTGTTTTAAAGGAAGGGTTATAAGTTAGGGAATAAATGTAGTCAGCATTAGAAATGTGCAAAAAAATCAATTGAGCTATGTATGACCGTGTAATTTTTAGCAATACTGAATTGATTCTCTAGCCCCTTGTACTGATATGTAACGTTTATGCACTTCATTTTCATATGATGATATGGCATCTACATTTACATACAGTAATGTATTTGGTAAGTGCATTAAGCTCATTTTGTCTTAATAAACTGGAATGGGAGTTTTGAATTAAATAGTAGTTTGTCACCTCATTTATCATCGGTGCATTTTAGTAGTCTACCCTGGTGTTATGCAGTAGGTTGTATTTTAAGCTGTATTTATACATTTTCAGTCAGTTCTCTAGAGTTTTTCAATGTACTGTGATACAAATCATATTGTGACCCATGTATCATGATACACATCGCGTATCGTGACGTCCTTGCCAACCTAGCCTATGATTTACTTAGGCAGGTGCAACTATTACCAATTCAGCAAGTGATTTACTAACAGCTGTCATTTAAATGAGCTCTGTCACAATCTCGGTGTAATCAGCCAATTAGAATAACAGAGTGCAGTCTGTGCAGTCTTAAATAAGATGTTAAATAAGATGTTAAGGGTTAAATAAGATGTTTTCCTTTAGTAAATCAGATGCAAGCAGCTATTATAATAATGAGAATAATCCCCTCCTTCAGGGTTTGTAGCCTGGTGTCCATCCTCAGTTGCACTCACAAAACCTATATGTGCGCACTGTTGATAAATCAGAACTGTCACTTTTTACGCATGCAGTGCCATTAGTGCCGCCGCAAACCTTTAGTAAGTCAGGGGCCTGGTCTATATAAGTCCTCATGAGCCTAGCAATACACACATTCATGTACACAGCGAATGTCCGTGTGTGTGTGTGTGTGAGCTTTGGAAAAGACAGTTCACCGTGGTGGTCCTGACGAAAATGCGTTCTCGTTAATAGCTGGTTTATTTTAGTAGAGTTTCACATTATTAATCTCCTGGCCCTAAGAGTCCTATTTGTTCATTCAACAGAGAGCGTTTCAACAATAACAAGCCCCATGGCCCATCCAGGCACAGCCTCAAAACATTTGACATCATGGGCCACTACGTCCAAGACAAAGTACAGCGCTAACACAGCGCCGAATTCGCCCCACCCCACATCCATTTACAAATTTACTGTAGGATTCTCTGGACCGCTCCTCTTGAGGGTGGGGCAATGCAGCCGTAAGCATGTCTTTTGTGTGTTACAGTGGCTATATACTATGTACGTCAGTGTGTTGTTTAGGATGGATGATAAAACTGTGGCGTAATCCATGTTGAACAGAAATTCTTTATGAGGGTGGATATGGAGCATGTTGAAAATCTCATCAGTACAACGGATGACACAAGGGATTATCAGTGTTTATGCTATCTGAAGCTACAGTACATTGTAACCAGAAACAGATGTAGTCAAAAAGAGGGCAAAAAGTTAAATGGATGTTCCTAATTTTCGAGGACAAGGCTTATGTTGAAAAGCTATTCATTTTGATGGAGGATTTAGGGCAGAACCTCTCTAAGAAGTGCTTTGGCTTTTCAAAGCGATACTGTTACAAGGCCATAATAGACAGCCATTTATTAAATCACCCGCAGTAGAAGAACAGCCAACTTTCCTTAGTTTCCTAAGCGACGAAGTGTCACGAAACTCACAGAGAGTACAGCTAAATCAATGTTTACTAAATAAAACCTTGATTTGGAGTCAGAACAGTATATGCGTGGCGTTGTCAGTGTGACTATATATCCTAACAGAGTGCATATGTGTGTGTGTGTGTGTGTGTGTGTGTGTGTGTGTGTGCAAGCCTAGACTGAGCCAGGGGACTGTTCACTAGTAAAGCAAACATGCCACTCAGATGTACATTTCTGGCCATCAGATGACAAAAAGGCCTGTAAACGTTTCCATGCGTCAGCTCTGCTGAAATCAACTCGTAACACGTCGGTAATTCACTACTGCTGCTTCGCTCAGCAGCTTGACGCAACAGGAGATCAACACAACACTGCTGCCATGTGAATACCTTGTCTGGGTGATTTTCAGATTTGAATTTCAGTAGAGCCTTTGAAGTTAACAAAAACTGGACAACCATATATGCCCGTCTATAGAGTTTCAGCAGAGCATTGGCTTTATGCAAATAATGTCTGAGAGAGTTCATGAAAAAATGTTGCCTTTAAGTGGTGTTGTGATGTTATGATGATGAGAACAGCCCACGTGAACAATTCAGCCATGTGGGAGTTACTGAATTTTCCAAAAGCTCTGACTTCACGAGGTGTGACGCAAACGCTGACATTTGCTTCCAAATGGAGGTTACTGTGACATGGAAAACTCTCTGTTTTAGTTCAAGTCAAGAGCTGCAGCTTGAGAAGAGTCCACCAAGTTCAAATGAACAACCTTTGTTTTTCTATGCTAGCTAACTAGCCAGCAAGCTAACTTAGCAAAGCAATGTTAATTTTCATGCTTGCTTCTGCTAAACATGCTAGCTAGTGTGTAAATGTGTTATTAACAGGACAGTCATAGCTAAATACCGTGCTTGTCTGTCTAAAAATCGAACATTATCTAAACATGAAATCATATGAAATGGATTTGTAATGAGATGATCAGTTCCTCAGTCAAAAACAGCACTGAGTTTAATCATGTCCATTCAGTCCTGTTGAGATTGCAAAGTCATACATTTAGAAAGACAACCTGCTGTTCACTGCTTGTCCAAGAACTGAGGGCCTCCAGAGAGTGTTACATCACCTGAAAGCTTGCTATAAAAGAATTACAAGGTCCTTGATGGACTGAGAAAGTTCTACAACCATTGGTGCTTGTGAAACACATTCAAAGCCCTACTGAATAAATTAAAAAAATGTATGGTGGTAAAGCTACAAAACAAGGGTGTTTCTTAGTTCTTGAATACAGTAGTTGACATTTTGGAGATACAAAGTTTTCATCTGACAGGGCATAGTAGTATGTATGAAAAACTGCATGCAAAGATCAAAACATGAGAACTCACATGCATGTGAACACACCTATAATTGGATTTTCTGCATCTGTGTCTCTCTCTTTCTCTCTCTCCCTATCTCTCACACACACACCACTGTCAAACTGAAAGACAGGCCTGAAACTGTAGCAGAAGACGTTTGCTTTACGCCAATTAAACACTTAGTACCAGGCTAACATGGTAACACACAAAAGGAGAGGAGAGTGGAGAAAAGGAGCGAGGAAAGAGCCAAGAGGAGGCAAGGCTAAGATGTTAAGTGGCATAGAAGAGGCAAAGAAGAGAGGGGAGAAAGTCAAGAACGGGGCAGAAGAATGCTCTCCAAAACTTTCTCCTCTTTTTTTGTCTCTGTTACCACTTGTATGTTAAGAAAACCGCTTGCAGAAGAGAAGGAGAGAGAAGATTCTTGCTATTTTTTGCATTTCTGCATCTTACATGAGCGGGTTAGAGAGATATATGGGTTTGCTGATATATCAGGTTAAAGGAACGCTCTAACGTTTTGGATAAAATACCCTTTTTCCGACTTACTCAGACTGAGACAAGATGTTCAATACCATTTGACCTCTGTACATCCACTGGTTCGGTTCCAATGGTTAGCAAGTCATGTTAGCTTAGCATAAAGACTTAAAGTCTACAGGAGTCATTAGCCTTGCTCTGTCAAAGTGAAAAAATAAACCTTACAGGAACTCCGCAGCTGTCCTATTTACAAAATGTATCATGTATCACATTGTGTAAATAAGACAGCTTCATAGTTGCTGTAAGGTTTATTTTTTTCACTTTGATGAAGCTAGGCTAATGACTCCTGTAGACTTCAAATCTTTATGCTAAGCTAACATGAAATGCTACCCATAGGAACTGAACCAGTGGACGTACAGAGGTGAAAATGGTATCAAACATCTTGTCTCAGTCTGGGTAAGTCAGAAAAGGGCAGTTTACCCAAAATGTTGGCGTATTCCTTTAATATTGGCTGGTTATCAGTCAAGCAGTGGGGTCCAGATGAAGGTTCTAACCCTAACCCTGCCCTGCCCTATAAGCATTTTATCAGTGTATCTAATAGCCTGGAAGAAGTGATATCTGAAATTGATTTAGTGACTCAGGACTGACAGACTGTATAAGCCATCCCACCTTCAAATACTGGTCTTATACTAATGGGACATCAACTGATGCTAACTTCACGCATATAAGTTGTCATCAAAATCATCTCAGACACATCTGCCTGTGGTGCACACATGTGCCGTCTCTGATTTACTACCTGGAGCTGTACACTTAAGATTTGAGAATCCTCCCTCAAAGAGACTCTATCAAGGGGATGTCTTAAACAGCTTCTCATGTTTCCTTCAATATTAATACAACAAGTAACATGTAGCACAAATATCAGTTTCTGAGTCATAGGGGAAAAGAAAGGTACTGGAAGAAATAAAAGAAGGGGGTGATTCTGAAAAGAGAAGAGAAGAAAAGAGAAGATGTAAAAGTGCTCTTGGCTAAGGTGACTGTGAGTTAACAACAAACAAATGGGCTGGGGAGCTAAAACTAATGACAGAACAGAGTGGTTGGATTTTCAATTTGGACGTAGTGTCTAAATTTAACCCACAATTGTTTCCAGGCTCAGGAGAAACAGCATCCCACCCACATGTGAAGCAGACACGAGATCAGGGGTCCCGTACGCTTTAGATTCCCATCAATCAACTCGGGCCGTGTCCCTTGCCAGCATTACATCATGGCATTCCTATTCTGATTTTAACAAGCCAGGGAAGTCATTTGCTATGCTGGCAGCAATAGTGAAACCACGTCGGGACTAATCAGGTCCGAACAGATTGGAGTAAGAACATTCGGAGTTGCTCAATACCCCAGTGTAGTAATCCCACAGTGTAAAATCACATTTGCATGGTAGGGTCACTTGTATTAAGTCTGGCTGCAATCATGTATTGAGCGAGACTAGTTATTGCAAAAGATCTTTTTGTAGCAACGAGTTTCACTCATAGGGATTAACTGTCCCAAGAGTTACAATTCTCATGTTCTCATATTGTACTCTTGCATTTATATCCCTGAAATGATGGTGTCAGGGATATTACAGATTTGCCCCATCTGTCGCCACCTCTACCACTACAGATCCTGGCTACGAACATAATAACACAAATACTGATCTTTGCACATTTTCTGTGATTTTGGCTGAATTTGACTGAATCTGGCTGTATACTGCTATCATGCTCAACACACATGGTCTTACTTAGTTTCACTTAGTGCCGACAGTCCGAGTTTCCATTAGTTTAAATATAGCATTTTACATGTAGCTTTTTAATATTAACAAATTATTACCATGTTAATTTTGAGGAATTATTGTAATTACCATAAGTTAACAGCATCATCAAGACCGGCAGCCTCCACTGGCTTCTACACTGCATTTTACATTGTGTGCCACCAGGGAACATTTGGCAGGAAATCTGGTAAATTTGCTTTGCAGCAAAGAGGTTGCTTTATGGCACAAGCAGATAGAGGGTACTGTTCTCCAAGTACACACAGAGCTAACAGTTTCAGAGTTTCTGGCAAGGAATGAGAGGCCAGTGGACACTTGTCCAACATGTTTGTCCTCTTTAGTACAGCTAAAGCAAAAGGGTTTATGGGAATGTAGTCTTAAACATGGTTTCATTTGTTTATAGAAATGATACCAAAGAATTACAATTAATTTGACAGTGATACACTGATGTTTAAAAATGATACATGTAACATGTGCAATTTCTATATCAACAATCTAACCTACACCCATCTCAGCCATTGAAAAGACATAGCTCTTGATTTACCTTCTAGTATGGTGAGGTTCTTTAGGGTCATGGAGTGCTCCCAGTCCTTGAGACGGAGGTCCTCGGTGATCGTGTTGAGGATCTCCATCTCGTTCCTCAGCTGGGCTTCTGTATGGACGTGGGTTACCCATAGACTGCTGGTGTCTTCTGTTATGTTGCTGATCTGGATCTGAGGAACGTGGGACCAAAGCAGTGACAGAGTCAGTGTGACAGCAGCAGTAGAGGTTTGCCAGTGTCTTGCAATAGCACAATGGTGATAATAATTAAAGGTAATATCATCCTCACAAATGCTGCAGCCCCCCTTATATCGAACCATCGTCTTGTCTGTGCTTTGAAAAAGTAGCCTGCTGACTAGTTAGCTAGCTAAAGCTCCCAAAGGCCAACTGTTTACTCAGCTTAACTGTGCTGACTGCATTTGGACACAAACATGCTGTAGCTTATAAGGTGATTCACTTTAACTCGGCATACATGCAGAGCAGTAAATTTTTCAGCTATCTGTTTTTCTAGTCTGGTTTTTTAATACATCTTATATTATTTGCGTAACTAATTCTCCAATGGACCTTCATGATCGAGCCCTGCATGGCCGCTGGGAGATTTGTGAAACAGCTTCAAAGCCTTTATATAGCCTCTGGGATAAAGAAACAACATTTCATGGCCAAGATGTCAGCATAGAGTATATGTAGTCTATAAAAAAACAGATGGAGCCAGATGAACTCTAAACATCCACTAACCTGTAAATCCTGGATCTTCAAGTGGTGAATGCTGATGTCACTGCTGAAGGTATGATTGACAGCTCCCACCGTCCAATTAACCTCCTCCAGCCTCTCTCTCAGCCCACTGACCTGTCCTGAGGTGTCCCTGAAGATAGAACAGAAACAGAGTCAAACAGGATGTTTTTCCTCAGTAATAGTTGAACAGCTAGTAGTGTACCTATCCAAGACTGTACATTCTGTTGTATGCTAGCTACACCTGTAAATTTAAAGGAGTGGTTCTGGATTTTTGATGACTATCCCTTTTTTCATACACGTGGTTATATTAAAAATGTACAGTTGTTTTTATTGCAGCATTCCATGTTTTGTGTGGCTATTTTCATTCCTCTGCCCTAGTGGAGGGATACGTGCTGACTGTATCCCTATCTGTAGCCATTCCTTTAATATATTTCGTTAGGTGATTTTTTTTTTTACAGCGCATTTCTGTATGCCTAGACACCTTCTGTTCATATGCAGCCCCTTATATTAATGCAAATATTATGCACCTCTGCTCACACTATATACACACTGTAAATGTGTTGTTTTCCTCATAAGGTCACATGCTATGCATAGATTATATATTGATATTCCTATTATTTCTCATTTGTTTTTATTTGTATATTTATGTGTATTTCATATTTTTGTAGATATCTTATCTTATCTTAAAGCTCTTGGGAATGAGCTTGTTTGGACAACTCAGGTTGTTAAGTATAATGTATGTGTGTACCTGAGCAGGTGGTCCTGTTCGCGGAGCCAGATGGAGGCTCGGGTCACCTCTGTACTGAGGCCTGTCAGGTTCCTGCTGGTGGAGGTGCTCAAAGAAGCCAGCCGGTCATCCAGCTGCACCAGGTAGCCCTCTGACTGAAGGGAGTGAGCCTGGACGCTCCTCAGCTCCACCTCCAGGCCCTTCACAGGTAGGAGCACAGCTTTAGCAACGTCTCCATCATGATTTTTCATCATTACCATGAGGAATGATCATAGTGACAACTTGAAAAATAACAGTTAAATGGCAGTCAGTGTGTCAAAGGTCATTTTATCCAGAGTAGTGAATTTGGGATCTGAGCTAGGCTGTCTCCTGTGGACTTCAAGTCTTTATGCTAAGCTAACACAAAATGGTACCCATAGGAGCCAGTGGACGTACAGAGGTGACAATGGTATCGAACATCTTGTCTCACTCTGAGTAAGTCGAAAAAGGGTATTTTGCCCAAAATGTTGGAGTATTCTTTTAACTACCACCAAAAATCTATTTTGGCACTGTAACAGTTTCTAAGTTGAGACCTTCTATCTCTAAGCACTGTTTTCCACATTTAAATGTGTGTGCTGTACCTTAATGAGGATCTCCAGCCTCTGCAGCCAGTCGCTGTGGTTCTGGAAGAGGTTCTCCAGCTTCCAGATGTTCTCCAGCAGGTCAGCCTGCGTGGACGTCTCGCCCAGGGTCTGCTGGAGCAGCCGGGAGCGCTCTGACATCCGGGTCACGTTCTCCATCAGCACCTCCTGCCGCTCTGAGGAAACCTGGGAACGGGAGACTGGGAAGGGAGGGAGCGAGAGACAGAGAGAGAGAGAGAGAGAGAAGGAGAGACGGAGAGGGGGAGAGAGGGGAAGGAGAGTGAAGTTAGTTATTTGTGTCATCCCTTTAACTTTAACTCTAAACTGCATCAAAAACTTCTGAACGTGAAATGTATTGGAAATTATTATTAAAAACATCTGAATTATTAGATGTAGGGCATTTGCTTAGACCCAACCAATATTTTGATATCAAATAAATAATTTAACACCCTGCTCTAATGTTTAAAGCTCATATAAATAAAGATATTGTGACCAGATATTGTTCTTTGCCATAATATCATTGTTAAAATTCAGTTGCGCTTGGGGGAAGAATACTTGTCTTGAATGTTTTTTTTTTTATTTTTTATATATATATATGGCTTCCAAACAGATTTCTAGCCATTTTGCTTAATTTTTCCTTCCCGTTATGATAAGGACTATCAATGTTGGGTTGGCTAAATTATGGTAAATTTGCCAATTCTGAAATCTTGGTTCTGAAATCAGTCTTGTCTTCATTCAGCCTAAAAAGCACAATAAAAAGACATTCCGTAAAGTGACATACAGATATAAAGCAGAGAGGTAATCAAACAGAAGGGAGACAGCAGGACTTGCACTGTGATTAAATACCGTGCAGGGATTTTTTTATTAGGAGGAAAATACCAGGACAGGACAATCTGCACTGCAAAAGAATATATTTAGCTGAAGCATCCCATTTGTTGACAGTGAACATATTGGCAGTGACCCTTTCTTGTCTTGTGTTTGGCTTTGGAATAAAGACCAATTCTTCTCTCTTTTCTCTATTCCTGACCGTGCCTAATGAGAAAAAGCTCTTCGGCGTCATGTTCTGTTGAGGACACGTTGCGTGGTAACGGTTCGACAGCCCGGGAGATGTTTTGAAACCCAACCCTCGGCGCTATACGCCATGACGGCATGCTCTCCGCGGGACAGCAGGGACCCATGTGGGAGAAAAAGCCGCCTGCCGCCTCAAACAGAGAAGAAGGGAACGTTCGGGAAATGGAAGGAAACAGATAATTCCCTTCACACATGCTCTCTGACACGCTGACACCCCGTAACCGTCCAATATTACGCGCTCTCTGCATGTGTGTTTGTGTTTGTGTGCATCTCAGTGCGTGCGTGTGTGTGCCTACATGTGCTTGCGTCAAGGCCAAGAAACGTTCGAATGACTTCAGCACAGGAAAAACACTGCAAAGCCACATGGCCGCACACAAACCAGCTACACTTCCCACTCATTATGTGTGTTAGCTTTATTCCTAATGATCTGAAAAGCTAAATAAGCCCACAGAAAGACCTTAATTGCTAAATGATGGTCTGTCAAATGCAGTACATTTTCGTACAAAAACACATACACTCACATACACGCCCATAGATATGGCCCAATGGCTATTAACCAGAACCTGATGGGCTAGTATAGAGGTTCTTCAATGAACCAAAGCCTTAAGAAGAAGAAGAAAAAGAGTGGTGAAGGAACAAAATCCAAGAACTGCAGAACCAATGAATGGACAACCAAAAGAGGATCAATTAGAGAGAGAGCGAGAGAGAGAGAGAGAGAGAGAGAGAGAGAGAGAGGAACAGTAAAAGTTTATGAGGGTTCATTTAAGGTGAAGAACTTTCCCTCACTGTCCAACTCTTTCCAATCTATCTCTCTCACACTGCACACACACACACACACACACACACACACACAAATAAA
This sequence comes from Neoniphon sammara, assembly GCA_900302535.1. NCBI lineage: Eukaryota > Metazoa > Chordata > Actinopteri > Holocentriformes > Holocentridae > Neoniphon > Neoniphon sammara. Next base: position 18,118 of record OMKZ01029132.1, read on the forward strand.
GAGACAACCCTATTTTTCGGTTGCATTCAACTACATTTCCCAGAGAGGCATCATGAAGCACATTACTCCTCTTCCGAGAGAGCGTACACGGGAAAACAGTTTACTGATATACATAGATGGAAGAGAAAAAATGCAAAGAAAAGAATGAGGAAAAAAAACGTTGTGTGAAGGGAGATCGCTTTATAGGGTAGACTGTAAATCGCTGCTGACGTGTGAAAAATCTCGCAAATCCAATCTTGGATTTTACTTTAACTGAAGGATTACATGCTCCTCTATGGGTTGAGAGGACTTCACAGCCCTTAGACTTATGAAACCCTTTCAAAACCCGTTGGATAAACTGAAAAATGCATATCAGTCAAGCTGAACACAAGGCTGTTTTTCTTAGTTGCTGAAAAGTTGCCATTTGGGAGATACAAGGTTCTCAACGGACAGACATTTAAGAGAGAAAAATCTTGTGTTAAGGTTAAAGGTGGAGAGGTTTTTCAGAGCTTGGTTTTATCTTAAATTTTAGTTTTTAATAGTTTACAAATTACAGAAATATGAACTGTTTTTTCTGGTGGAGAGACTGATTCTTCTATCTTATCTCAATTCTTCACAGCTGCCCACGTTTATCTGATGTTTAGTTTATTTGATTGATTGATTCTATTTGCTGCTGTAGACCCAAGATAGTTTGGTGTTGTTTCATAATGTCATTATGGGAATTAGATTAGATTAGATTTGATCAAACCAGTATAAAATTAGATTATACCAGCATTAGATTAGATTAGGTCAGTAGATTATAAAAGTATTAAATTAGATTATACCAGCATTAGATTAGATTAGATTAGATTTTAATGAATGGGAAATGGAATGTGAAGTTGAAGGGCACAAAACATAAGTAAATGTCAACATGAAAACATTTTAAGTACATATATGTGAATGTGACATATGTGTGATATATATATGAATTACAAAGAATTTACTCATGCCATCTATGCAGACAGCACAAAATGACAGCAACACAACATAGTGAGCGAAAAAAGTGAATGGAATATGAAAAAGGTACAGTATGAGAACAAACTGAGTCTATATGCAGCGTATAGACTCATGTTTTCTCTTATTTTCTCATATACAGCACATAATACGCTGTATAAAATAAATGCATGTCATTCAGCACAAATGGAATATGACAATAAATAAATATGGTGGAATACAATCTATAATATAGATCGTATTCATGTGCATTATGCACAGATGAAGTATCTACTGTAGATGTGTATGCCTGCACTGTAAAAAAATATTCGCTATCTATCAAATATATTTACAGTTGTAGATAATATTCACACAAAATGTGCACACTGGCTAAGTCATTATTTCACTGGATATTCAAATGGCAGATGTGTTGACCTTTCCAACTTTTGGAGTCCTGCCTACACTGGCAACACATGAAACAATATTCATTTCTATAGCTATATTCACACCGCAGCTGACAGTGTCACAATTCAGATTTTTTCCCTTCTTCTCTGACACCTCTGATCTTTTAAGTACTGTTATCAGAAAAAACACATGAAATCTGACATTTTCATTTCAAATCTAGACCACCTTCATATACAGCTCCAGATTCATGTGGTTTTAACATCGCTCTCCTTGGGTCCATTTGACCAGAGGAATATCAAAGACGACTCAAGCAGCCAGTGGAAAGAGTGCAAATGTCACAAATATCTTGGGAGACAAATCGCTTCAAACAAAAGTGGATGGGGCCTATTGGAATTGACCAGTGATCCAAACAACTGCAAGAAAAATGGCCACAACAGAACTTGGCGGCGGTGTCAAAAACTCAAGAGCCTCCTAGCCAAGCCTCATCCAGCTAAATTTTCCTCAGGGTTAGGATATGGAACGTAATTTTGGTGGCTTTCCTGACAGATTGTCCAGATGTCACATATTTGTTGTTTTTTTTATCTGTGCATGCCAGTCATTACAAGATGGAGATCTGTTCAAACTGAGCACTAAAGTCTGCAATGTGAATGCAGCCTATGACAACAGTTTCAAAAACTCGATAGCAGCCACTTTATAGCACCATAGCAGAGTCATAATCCCGTTATCTTTCATTCATTGCCCCTTATAATGTCATACTGCTGTTGAGTTATGTCTTGAAAGAGGAGCAATTTCTAATGTGTGTGTTGTGCAACTTTAGGATGAGGACAATGAGAAATTGACTGAAAGACAAGCCGAACGCCTGACAAATCCATTTATAACCTTTCACAGTTCAAGATGGGAAAGTCATCTCTTGTCTCCCCCCCCTTTCCTCCATTTCTTTCCTCTCCTTTTGTTTACACATGCTCGCACACACAAATGCACGCACAGAGGTGATGGCGTGATGGCAACGGTATTCAAAACAGATTCATTGAATTCCCATATTCACAGCTTCATGGTATTTAAATTCTCCAGTGGAGAGATTTTTGGCAAGAAGAGGACTCTTTATCCATCGAGGTATCATATGTTCTGGCTCAATACTTGCATGGGATAGCCAAGCCCAGAACAACAGCTGGGCCTTAGGATGTAATGTGGATGGATCTTGCATTAATGGTTCGGTCTGCAGATGGCTGCTCAGATTGCAGAGGATTCAGACAAGTGTAGTCACTTCTCATCTGTTTTTTCAACGTGATGGCCTGTCAATGAGAGAAATACATCTTTGATTCTGTAGTACAAATGTGACAGACTAGTGAAATCCACTCCACTGCGGTAATCAGGCTGAAAAAGTTGAAGTAAGTTCCTCGTCTCCAAGTGGAATCCACAGGCACCTCGTCTCACAGCTGGTGTTGGTAAATTTGAGATCTTACCCCAGCTACATCAGAAAGTGACAACTTGTGTTCTGATTGTTGACAGCTTTAAAAGTTAGCAGTCCAACGATTTGTGGCATCAAAAAGGTAAAGAAAGAGTCAAATCTGTGGCAAATAAAGGATCAATCAATAAAAATTAAGCGACTTTATTGAGTTATCTTTTATTGCTATATTTGAGTTTTGGCCTTGATCAGCAATGATTATACCATGGTCTGGGTGAACACTCAGATTTAATCACTGTTATAAATTCATACACTGGCCATAAAGTTTTGAACCAACCTAAGCAGCTATGGCAACATAATGAAACTTAAGGGGATGTTAGCTGTTAGCTGCCCTTTACCCTTACTCCATTTTTAAAAAAGATATTGCTTCAAAACTGTTGTGATTATTTTCCAGATGTTAAAATTTGCCTAATGTTAATACCAACCCTAAGCTAGCTGAGCCATTTTGGTGTAGATATGTGTCATATATAATCCATTTTGGCAATGCAATGCTGTAGCTCAAGCCTAACGTTAGCCAAAACAGCTGGTAGCATCTCTGTTGCTAGACTATCTTGACTCATATGA
>OMKZ01029139.1:1360-12998 GCA_900302535.1 Neoniphon sammara
ATGCCAGTGGGCATGGCCAAAGTGTGGGCAGCAGAGGAGGAGAAGGGAATGTGAAAAAAGGAAGAGTAAGGAGTATGACAGAGAAAGAGAGAGAGACAGAGAGACAGAGACACACAGAGAGAGGAAAATAGGTAAGAGAGAGGAGGAGAAGGAATAGAGGAAACAGAGAAGTATGAGGGAAAGAGAGAGAGAGAGAGAGAGAGCGAGCTCACCCAGCTCTGATCAAAGAACCTTCTCCCTAATCCTCCAGATTCAGCAGTCAGCCTGTCTCTGAGCATTTCCAGCTGCTGGAAAAAAAAGGAAAAAGAAAAACACTTGCGGCTAAACTGCCCTGAAGTGGTGCTATTTTTACTTTTGACAAAGGCGAAAAGAGGGACCCCCTGCTAGGGGTGTGCACAAGGACTGGGCAAAATTAGAAGAACAAAGCACAGGCAGGATAAGAAGGGAGAGGTATCCTGGTGGACCCATCCAGACAGGGAAAACAAAGCAGTCTTTGTGTACAGCTGCTTGGTCAATCTAAACAGCAGCCAATACAGAGGGTTTTCAGAAGACTCAAATTTTCTCTCATATATATATATAATGAATATATATGGAACTTTGATGCAAAAAATTCAGGGTGTAACAAAATTTAATGACACCTTTCCTAGATATAACCCAATCCACACTGCTACATCTGTCTATTGTAAATGCATTTTTTTTCCAATTCAAGTCTCCACTGGAAAAACACAATTTACTTGTTAGTCCATCGTGGCCCATTTGTTGTGGAAACATAGGCTATGCTGTAATAAACATGCTAATATGCAAAATTAACATACAGAAATGGGTTTGTGAGAATTGTGGAGCTCAGCTTGATTAAGGCTGCTTTTAATATAGCACCATATAGGTGAGACAATTAGTAGTTCAGTAATTCAGCAGCAAAACAGCTACAGTTTGGTTTTTATGTATTTCCTGTAAAACAGTGTTAAGCTAAATGGATATTGTTGTTGGACTGGAGGATCTATTTTGACTAGAAAGAAAATGGTAAGTTTCTTTGCTATTGCTATAATAATACTGCATAAATCATAATCCAGTGCGACTTAATTTCCCATGACCTCTTTAACCCCAAACATGGAGAACGCGTTCATGTCACAACTGGATCCCAAAGACTATGAATGAGAATGAAGTCTCATGGCTGCTCTAACAACACAGAAGACAATCATTACCCCTGCCATATGGTTGAAGCAGAATTATAATGGCAAAGAGTTAATGGAAAAAAGACGAGAGCAGGATGAATGCACTCTCAGAGGGAGATGGAAAAAAAAGGACTGGGTGGAGGGAAATACAGGATGAATGGAGGGAAGGAAGGCGCGAGGAAAAGAGCAGGGAACGGGCAGAACAGGAGGCTGTAAATCAAAGGGGGGAGTCAGGATGGAGGGAGAGAGGTGAGGTCACTCAGATGGAGAAAGAGAGGGAGGACTGAGTGAGGGAGGAGAGCTGGCCAGCAGCAGTGGAGGAGGATAAAAATGTGTGGTGAGGTAATGGCAGTGATGAATAGCCCGTGGCTGATCAGTAGAAGCCAGGTTGGTGTTTGAAGATTAGATTTTAATACAGCGCTTTGACTTGCCTCTGCCTGCAAAATAATCACAGGGAAAAAAAAAAAAAGCAAATTAGGAATTATTTCAGAGAATACAAACTGATTATGCCAGTTTGCCCTTGACGAGGAGAGCCTACATGCCCTGCCATGTTAAGATTGTCCATGTTAGATCGAGGGAGCTGAGTCAATATTTTACAATGCAGATGATGGTTAGTTTGAATCTTGTGCTATCAGAAGCCTGTCAGTATATATATGCATATTGCCTCATAGGAAGATGTGGCCTTAATTTGATTGCAATATTGCAAATATGTCTGACTTCAAAGGCTTGCGTCTTGCAGCACATTGCCCTGATATGCTGAGCACTGTGTTTGGGTTTGGATTAAGTGGGGGAAAAGGAAAACACTACCGCTGTGAAGCATCGGTTCCCATCCATGTCTGATGTGACAAAAGAGATCAATCATTTCAGCACTTTGGTGTGGAGAATAGATTGACAGCCATCACCTGAGACGTGCCGGGAATTTTGTCATCATAAGCTTTGTTTTGTTTGTGTTTTTACTGCCTTTGGTTTGTGCTTTTTCTGTTTATGTAACGATTGCATTGAGGAGATGAAACACTTGCCACCATGACTTAAAACTACAAACAGAGAGGCTGCTGTGTGCATATCGATATCAAGCTAGGCTTTAATTATACGAATGGAATGTTTGTGAATGGATTTCACTTTGTGTCCACTTTCGAACTAGACTACCCATTATCTGTCATTTTACCTCTCTCTGGCCAGCTCTGCTGACACGCCTCGAATGTAAATGTATTGAAGTATTGATTGAGAGGCTTGATAATTGCAGATATGTGACATGCCTGATTATAAGGTTCTTCGGTTCGCATGTATGTGCGTATGTGTGAGAAAAACTGGGCATAGGCAGAGAAGATTCAGTTCCCCTCCCCAGCCATCTCCACCACCCCGGTGGCCAGCGGGGGGACTAAAATAGTACTCTGTCTGTTGCCAAGGTTACAACATTGACAACATGACGTGGCCATTCATTCTCAATACTGTATCTCCCTGGCCTTCTGTGAGAAAGTGGCTGCTAATCTTAGCCCTCAATCTACCCGCCTGTCAATGTGAAGAGAGCGGCAGCCGTGGTATGGGATGAAGGGAGTTGGGTCAGCTCTGTCCCCTCATATTGCACCCCGTTCCACACATCAATACCCCCTCCCCACAATCCCCCCACGCCACATTTTCTCTCCAGGCAGTGGTGTGTTCCCCCAGCTTGCAGATAAAAGCCACTGGTCCCCTACCCCTGCCAGCGTGTGATGGCTGAAAATCAGAGCTGTTTCTATGCAGACCCATGTGTCACTTTTCCATTTTGCAGGTACGCCGCGGTTGGAGGAGGAGAGAGGGGTTGAATGGCAACCGGATGGTAGTCACAATAAAACTGTAATTGAAAGATATGTTATCATGACTGACTCCTCTCCGGGTTTCATGCTGAGGATAGTGGTATCAGAGAGAAACTCCTGCTAAAAAAAGGAGAAGAAAGGGAACCTCTTTTAATTAAAAAATAGTGCTCAAAGGGGTGACCAAAAGTTGAAACTGGAGGCATGTTTGGCATGAATAAGTTGCCCCTCTCCTTTGTGTGGTGACACTGACAAATAGAGCTCTGCGCGTGAAAAGGAGACTTATCTTTGATGGGTAATGAATTCAAAGTCATGGAGATGAACGTGCTCTTTGAGGTTCAGAGGGCTTTAGCTGAAGTCATATTATCTCCCTCCGACAAACGGAGGCAGCGCTGTCACATGGCGCCATCCCCTCGACTTGATTCGTCGGGAGGAGAGAGGGTAACATCACTCCGAAGCGGAGCTATACAGCTGTTGGTTCTGAGGTATTGTTATTGTGATGGTGCCACATTTGTACCTGTTTTTCATCCTGGCTTGCTTTCACTATGGTCAAGTTGTGTAATAGCCTTTAAAGCGCTCATAGTAGTCCCAGATAGACAGAGAATTGATTTTTGCGTTACAGACATTGCTAAAGCAAAGCTACAGTAGATGTTGCTGCTCTGATGTTGCTTCGAGTCAACAGTAGCCCGGGTGCTGAGGACACCTGCAGGCTACCAATGACCAGACACATGGATATTTAACCAGTTCTTTGTGCTGAACCTTTGTGTTTTTATGACAGACACAGTTTTCAAGATGTGCACAAACCCATTTCTGCTCAATTGCTCCCAGCGGCAGCTCCAAATAGATTTAGCAATGATACTGTGAGAGGGGAGATTGGGAGCAGGAGTGAGAGAGAGGAGAGAGAGACCTAGAGAACAATGGGGAAGGAGAAATGGAGAGCGGGAGAAAGCAGGGAAAGGGGGGGTGCAAAAATAGTCTGAAAATGAGCCAGAGTGGGATTTTTGCAGTTCAGTTAAGAAAGGCTTTGAATGTATTTGAATCACAGACTTGATCTGCCACCAGCCTATTTTTATTAGCTGCTTGACAGTGCAGCATAGTGTTGGGATTACAACCAGTGCCTGTTTTATTCAGGGTTCCTCACAGCTAAATTTCTATTTGAGCATTCCTAGCACGCCTCTGCCTCCTCCCAGCACACACTTTAATGCCTTTCCAAGTTTCCCTTTTTGTTTTCAAACTGAACAATTTTGGTGTCGCTGGCCACATATTAGGAAACAAACATGGTAGCAATTAGAAATGCTTATCTTGCTACTTTCCTCCTCCTTATTTTTAACGAGTGATTCCTCATTCTAATGTCTTGAGAGAATGGAGCAGATATTCAAATGAGTTCTTTTATTATGGGCAATATTAAAGCTAGGCTTTGACGTTGCTCAAACTCTTAATTGAAAAGAAATGTGTCGTATCCTCTTGAGTGGTGTACATCATATCCTAGCTCCATCCCCTGCGTGCTAGTTTATGTTATCTGTGGCTAATTTATGCCACACTTAATTTGGCCTTGATTGTAAATGTCCAGGGTGAGGCGAGAGTCTTGTCGCCATTGTGCCTGTGCCTGAGTTGTACACGGTCTCACAGGATTAGATGATTTTAAATTTCAGCCGTGGGTCTCAAATGAGCACCTCTTCTCTTGTCAGCTGAAAACCTCTTTATTGTTGTGACAGTTTTTCCCATCTGCCTGTTCTCCCTCTAAATAGAATCAGAGACAAGGAGTTAGTGATGTTTACACCCAGAGTAAAACTGAAATTCTTTGCAGAGAGACAGGAAGGATGTATCGCTTCTCTGCTACAGTTGTTGACAGAAGACGCTTTGAGCGATTTCCTTTAAAGCGTCCCTCATTACTGGCAAACATGAAAAACACATGCCGTGGATTTGTCATAATTAAACCAGGGCTTGGCTCGGACTCGGAAAAAGATGCAATAAAGACGATGGCTTATTTAGGATAAACTCCAGAGCTCCAGGGTGCTTCAGAGAGGGAACCTCCACACTCTAAATCTAGTTGCCAGAACATATGAAGGGATAAAGTGGCTCTATTAAATTTGTTGACTCCAAAGATCCTCTCCGAAGCTGCAGCGTATTGCATTTGTTGGCTCCTCCATCCCTGCTAGCCTTCTCCGCGGCTTCGAGGATTGAATCAGACAGTGCCCAGATCCTCACCATTGCATGGGATGAGCACTATTGAATTGCTTGGCTTGTAGATCCACAATTCTAACTTCTTTAGACTATATTGAATTTACCATCCGGGCCGATCAATAATACTAAGTTTTGCAGGCAGTATTGAACTCCATCCTCACACATCTACTTGGTGGTTGGTTTCTCCCAGATTGCTTTGGAATCTGCAGGCTGTCACGCACAAATGAACTGATTCTGAGTTGACTTTTTAAAACGAGGATCATAAACCCATTGGAATTGTGCAGACTGTGCCACATAGTAAAACAGAGGGAGTTTTCGCCTGCATAGGCAGATAAAAAAGTGAATAGAATTCTGGTTCGACTGAGACAAGGTGGAGAGATAGGATCAAATTCCCCATATAAAGGTCTGTTTCCCTGCAAATGCACAGAAACTTGAACAAATAGAATTCTGCGCCTGTCTTACATAAGTTTTGTTATTACTCCTCTACTTCTACCTTCCAAATGATTCTGGGGTCTAATGAGACATCGTCCAGAAGATTATTCTGTCCTCTGAAGGCCTGTCCATGACAGTAATAGGCTGAGAGGGCAACAGCATAGCTGTGCATTGCTGTGGCAGTCAGTCCATTGCGATTCACCATTGGCCCCCTGGGTAATGAAAGGCCTAATAAATAAATCCATCAGAGTGTCTGTGTGTTGCTTTCTGTGTGTATCTGGGATGCAGTCAGGCCCAGACGTGCCCAGTCTCCGGGCACACCGAGGGAAGGGATGCCATTGCTGGCAGGCCTGATGAATGGGTGGCACGCCGCACCATGACAAAGACGAATGTGACGGCCCCCGTCCCACCGAAGGGGGGCGGTGCTCAACCACCGCGGGGTGATCATGTGATGTTGACCGCCCCCTCCAATCCTAGTTTCATCCCCTACTGGCAGAGCCCAAGGTGGTGGAGGAACCAGAGGGAAAAAGGAGGAGGAGGAAGAAGAATATCAGATCAGCCTACTGCATGCCTCCCTCCCTCCCTCTCTCCTCCCATTCTTCCCAAACACAAACAGCACACAGCACAACGGCCATAAAATCAAGAGACTGAGACCAAAATATATTCTCTTTCATGAAAGTAACGGATGGAAAAGAACAAATATTTCTTTAAACCAAGCGCAGTGTTTAATAAAGGCCCTTCGACAAAATAACAGGCCAAAACAAACACAAAGGAATTCATCAATAGATCTTCTTAGACCAGAATTGATGCGGTAATCTGTGGAACATGGTAAATAGTGGAAGGCCTGCAGCTCTAGTTGGTATTCAGTGTTATTAGAGGGGGGAGGAAATTAAAGACTGCAGATCAATAGCAATATTTGTTTTATATTACTCAGGTGTCCTTTGATTGTCTGCATGAGTGAGCGTCTGGAGTCTGGTTTTGGCGACGGTCTTTATCAGATAACTACATACTATGGTCTATTAGGCGGATCACTTACACTTTAGATGAAGTTGCTCTTGTACTTGTCCAAGTACCCGTCAGTAATCACCATTGTTTGAGGGCAGCTTGTTATCATCAGAGCTGAATGCGGCGAGAGGTTTGCAAATTTTTAGATATGTAACAAAAAAAAAAAAAAAGGAAAATCGCTCTTAGTTGTAGTGGAATTTTGATGAGCAAAGTGCTGCACTTGTGCGATGTTTTATTCTGGTACAACTGAACCCAGGATATTTTGAAGTGTTACTTTAACATGTAATGCCAGATTAGAGTTACGATGCAGTGGTGCTAAAGAAAAACACCTTGACCTCACTTCCAAACTCCTCAATAGATGGAGTCGTCTTCTCTGTGGCAAGGAGGGCGGGGGGATCAGTTAACTATCCCCTCTAAGATGGACCTTCGGTGAGAGGGAAAGAAGCATGGAGGGGTGAGTCAATGGGAAACTGAGATGATTAAGAGGCTTTCACTGTTAACAGAAAAGCGGGGATCGGTTTCTATTGCACCCTCTTCTTTTCATGGCCTGGCGTGGTGGACAGGCTGGTGCTTTAGTCTGAACAGAGCCAAGACTTGCCTATTAATAGACTATTGAGTGCTATTGATCCTTGGCTCGCGTGACACATAAGATACAATGAGCCATAGATCCCTGTAAAGAGCCACATCTTTCTTTTCACTTTACCACAATTGCATATGATTATAGGAGTCTGAAGATCACTCAGAGAGTGAGGCCTCTCTCTCCATAACGTTGACCAGAAGAGTGATGGTGCCCAGGGTAAATGCCGACTGTAATTTGGAGACTTTTGTCATAAATACAAAAGCTCTTCAACAAAATGGTGACAATGGAAACTTGGCTTTGCCTAGATTGAATAGTGCCTCTCCACAGTTTGATAGATAAGTTCTTATGTAAACTAGCTAAACATGGAGATGTTTCAAAAAGTGAAGATGCTCTCTCTTTGCACCCAAGGTGAGAATAACTCCAAAAGCCTGCTATACAATTACGGATAAATTAGAGAGATAATGACGAGAGGGAATGGTGGTTATATCAATAACCCCTCTAATGGTCAATTCCAGAATCCTGTCTGCTGTGCGCTAGATTTAGTGTAATGGATAAGGTGCCTGTTTAGCAGAGGCTTACTTGTCGCCAAACGAGGGAACAAACCTCAAATAGCCAAATTAAAAACTGAATAATAGATGAGCGATGCCGGGATGAGAGAGAGGAGAGGAGACAGCTGTAATTTCTGCTCATGGAAAAAAAAAAGAGCCTTGGCATGTAATTGTTGAGAATTTATAAGGGCACAGGAGAGAAATTGAGACAAGGGAAGATACACATTCCACTGCGAGAATCACCTTTACTGGAAGTAGCTTAATAATGATGTTTATAACAGGTGAAAGTCTACAACATCTTCAAAACATTGTAAATGCTGTTGTTATTGAGGTTGACTGCCAGCCTGTGTGCTGCCGCGGAAAGAGCGCTTCTGGTCTATGGGATTTATCCTCTTTGCAGAAAACAGCAGCAGCAGTCTTGAAATGATAAGAAGTTTTGAACTCTCTGTTGGAATATGAGAGAGAGGGAGAGAGAGAGAGAGGGAGAGAGAGTTTATTTTGGCAATGCATTTCATCAGAATGCTATTGAAAGCTAACAAGAGGCCCACGTGATGTGCCGTCCATGGGGCATAACTCTCTATCTGCATATCAAAGAGATGTCTGAGGAGCTTCTGTCTGAGAGACATGTTCTACACCACCGCCCCCCTCCCACAAGACTGAGCCCGAGTCTCTGCGGAGCACCTTCAAGTGCAGCACATACCTCTGTCATGTGTGTTGCCACACAGTTTCAGTGACACTCCCAATACGTTCGTGTCGGGGGCTCAAACCAGTGACACCCTTTGAGGTATGGAAGGGCTTGCCTCAGCCTTGATCTGACACAGAATGTTCTTACTCTGAGAAATGTAATCATTTTTTTTCCAACAAATATAAAAAATAAAAAAACAACACCCCTGGATTTGTTAAAAGGATCGCCTACTTTATTAACAATCAAATATGCCATTAGTGGCAACAAGGGAAAAATCTGTTCGTGCAGCAGAATACAGACCCTTATTACTCTCATCTGGAAGAGTTCTAAGTCAGCTTCTCTAGACTTACTATTAACAGGGGAGTCTGACTCATACAGCATTTTTAGCTTGCTACATTTCCATTGGGCTTGGTCTTTCTGCTCGCCTGTGGGAAAAAAAAAAGAAAAAAAAAGGACTTCCCTGCTTAGCGGCTGGTGATGCAATGTGATGTGAGTGGTGGCCATGTGATCCCAGAAGAGCCTTTCTGGTGAAGAGGTGAAACTGTTACTGCACCACCAAATGCAGGCCCTTTTTTCTACAGCCACCTGGCCCCCTGATCCCTGCCTGGATGAGAAAGGGGTTGTATTATCTGGGCTGGGCCTCTCCACCTCCTGCTGGCCTGAGTGTCTCTGCAAAAATGGCCGTCGTTTTTTTTTTTGTGCTGAATTCCACTTGTTTCCAGTGCAGTTTGTTTCAGAAATATTTGTCGAATCAAGTGGAAAATATTGAGAGAAGTTAGAATAAATCACTCCATGAGTATCAAGAAAACAATACTTTTGATTCAAGAAAATTCCTGAATAAGGCTGACTCGCACTGAGACTGCTATTTTTAGGGTGCAGGTGAGCTGTTCAGCTTCTCAATCACTACAGTGCAGCTTGACTGTGTGCGAGGACTTATCTATTCTTCTGGCTCTACTTTGTGTTTTGCTTTGTGTTATGCTTATGTTTCCAAGAACTGATGAACATACATTAGCCCACCCAGGTGACCAGAGCACACTGCTACACATTACACCATTTTACTGTGCATTATACAACACATAGAGGGGAACGAAGAGCCAAGGGAGATGATGCATAAGGTATGAGCAAGAGACAACAAAATGACCTTCAATCCTATGTAAAATTAATTTCAATGTGTTTGTATATTACATAGATCTAATTTGTTGTTTCCATACACTTATCCTGCATAGCATGTCAACATCATGTCATGCCAAATGGAGCACTGTCTCATCAAAGTTTCAGTGCTGTTTGGAGAGCCTGAGAGGAGAGGTTTGTAATGGAGAGACATCGATGAGGGATCTCAACAGCATGTTGGTGAAGACGGCATGCTGGCTTGCCAGCTCACACACACAGATGGACGATGTGTCAAGGGAATCTCACACACACTGATCAGAGGCCCCCCTCCCGTCCTGTAGTGGGAGGAAATGGGACTGAACGAGAGGAGGAAGAGCGGGAGAAGGAGTTAATCACCGCGCTAATGCTGCACTTCATCATCGTTTCCTGAGCCCGCCTGCTAACCCGCGCTGCCAGTGCTTTACTGTCTTCACAGCGCCCCCTGTCTCTGGTTTTCGCTATGGCAGAGTTGGAGAGCAGATCAGGATGGGTTTATCACTCAATTAGAGTTACTGATGCTCGAGCAGAATAGCGTGTTTCTGGATTATACACACAGAGCACCACATGAGAGCTGTTGGTCCTTGAAGGTGATTTGAGTGGCCACCATTTGGGAGAGGATTTGGACTGACCTTGGCTGTCGTGCGTCAGATATGTATGCGGGGCAAAGTGCTCTGTGTGCTTTTTCATGCATGCCTATTTGACACCGGTCCTTTGAGGAGGACTATTTATTTTTGCATGGGCCCACATGTGGTGTACTGACCCTGTGCTATGTTTGCACACAGCTTGTGTGAGATGTGTGTGTTTGTGTGTTCTTGCGAGTGTGTACTCGACTTAGTGCATGTGTGCATATGTGCGTGTAGGACACGTGCGGCGCGCAGAGATGGATCTGAGGCCGGCGGTGAAGGTGAGTGAGTTTAAGCGGGCTCCTCCCTCGGGCTCTTGTTCCACAGACAGTTACAAACAGGATCTTAGGGAGTGCTGTGCTGTGCTGCCGTGCATGGCCAACCGTCAGCTCAGGCCCAGAAATATGAGTCCATGCACGACGCACATAACTCAGTCTCACTGCCACACCCGCCCCACTGTCCTGGCAGGCACTCCCTCAGACCATTACAGCTACCACAGCCTCACAGCCTCTTAAACCCCATTTTAGTCTCCTGTATTAAATACTGTAAAGTGCCATTCAGGCCCAGGCCAGTGTACAGATCCAGCCCTGTCTCTGACAAATGCACACTCTCACACACGATATACCCCAGTTGAGCTCTGCACACAGAGCTAATGCCAGCTTTTATGGCTTTTATGTTGCATCTGAATAGCTCAAATGCATGCTGGTGCCCTCGCAATTTGTGAAAAATAGCTATCAGAGAAAATGAACCGACATGGGGTCATGTGAATGTGTAGGGTTGTTCACACACGTATCCCATACCACTTCTTGGTGTTCTGATGACATCTCAAGTGGACTCCATAAAACGCTTTACCTATTGTTCCCTCATTTTCTTTGCACACCACTTTACCTTACTCATATAGTCCTGCTGCTGATTCAGTGCATCGGGACGATGCTGTGTTTCAGTTTACACCTCATGCCCATACATGGGGAAGCGATGTGTTTGGTCAGACCTGTGCCTGACACCCTACAGAGGAATATAGAGTATCATCTGAGATGGGACCCTGGTAGTTTCAAACGTTAGAGCGGCTGCAGCGTGGTGCGGTGTGACGGTGTGGTGTGTGTGTGTGTGTGTGACTGTGAGTGACAGCGTGACAGCCACATGACAGGGCTGAGCTGTGATCACAGCTCTGTTGAGGAGACATCGATGGCAGCGCTTGGCTGGATGCCTGTCGGTTTGTCTGTCTGGTCATATGTACACACACACACACACATATACACACACACACACACACAAATTTACCTGGCTCAGTGCTTAATGGGCGCCTGTCTGTCATACACATATGCCCGCACACGCACAGTCAACTAACTGGGGGTAGAGACGCCACGCTGCAGTGACTCCAGCTTTGGTTCCACATCACCTCCCACTAATGGTGGTAATTAATTGATGAATGAGGTCAAATCGGAGATATCCTGGCACGTCTCAATTCAA
>OMKZ01029141.1:0-11446 GCA_900302535.1 Neoniphon sammara
AGCTGTTTCTAGGGGACATCCACACCGAGCCGAGCCAGAGGATGTACTACCGGCCGTCCAGCTACCAGGCCGCGCTGCAAAACGCCAAGGTCAGTTGCTTCTGGGGTACCAATCAAGTATTGTGGCTGTAGATTCTTCATAGAACAAAATTTCTTTCTTTTTGAGATAACTCTGTTTTGTGTATCATCTAAGAATTGGATTAATATCTGAGAACATCGCTTGTTGGTTCACTCCAAACAGTCTTTGTGGTTTGTAGTTCTTGAGCTGTACTCAGAGCTGTCAGGAGAACTGGGTCAAAAAGCATTTGAAAGCAACTCTTTGCACTGCTGTTAACTTCTTGCAGTATCAGATGAATGGACTTTGCCAGATCAGACAAAACAAGGGATGCCAAAAAGCACAGACTGTTCAAAAGTCGATTAATCATGCTTTTCTGTGATGGACACTTTTTGATACAATCTGAATTGTTCTGAAGCAGTGAACTCCACCCACCTGGTGCATCAAATAGATTGAAACAAATAAAACTTAAGAATGCTAGCACTTATTTTCAAATAGTATTTGATGCAAATCTGATTTAGGGCTGATTTATGTGCCAATGACACGCTCCTGGCCTCTGTAAACTCAACATTTGCCCTGGTAGAATCGATCAGCTATGCACATACTGATTTCATCTCCTAAATCTAATATTAAGAAAGAGCCCTTTCTTCCACTGTCCTTGCAGGATGTAATTTCTCTGTTTACACTGCCGCACAGCCGTTGCCCCGCTGAGTGAAACCCTAGAGTGATGTTTTAACTGTCACCCTTTACAGAGATTACAATGAGATCCTGTTCAGGTCCACTGTCTAAATAAACATCCATTTGTACGGGGATGACGGGGCTTGGTATTGCTGATCATAATGTAAACAGACTATGTGGTGAGGAGCTCTGATCAGACAAGCTCCCCTGTTGTGCTGTAATGACCAGTGCTGCTCTCCTAAGCCCCGCTGGCCCGCAGAGGCGCAATGTGAAACCCGGCCTATCTCTGGGAGTGATCAACATGTGGTATTCCTAGAATCTGGAATCATGCGGCCTTATGAATTATTTCGGCGAGCGCATACCAGGTCTGATTTCATGCATGCCTGAGGCCCAAATCAAAGTGCTGCATGCTCTCCATTTCTGCCGTATCCTTTCTGAATAAAAGGGAGAGATGGAAGGGAAGATGTTGGGCGTGCAGTGATATGCTTTTAGGCACACTTCCGGTAATGCGGTTGGTGTCTAACACAATCACAGTATTCACACAAGCTTAGTAATATGCCATCAAACTTTTAAAAGAATACAGACTTGTATTTTTTTTTTTTTTGCCTACTGTACAGGGATTACTCCACTGATTTTATATATTTGGTCAATGGGCCAATTGGTCGTCAGTTTCCACTTAAATGAGATTTTCAATTACATGCAGTATATTCTGGTGAAATAGCAGCAGAGAATGCCTCACTTCTTCCTACACAAAATGCAATCAACCCGACCATCTCTTGAGGTTGTAATGGTTTCTTTTTGGGGAGGTTTTATTGCCTTGGTGACTATCCGATCCATTAATCTTAAGCGGTATATGCAGGGCTGGTCCCAGTCCAGGACATTTCCTGGTGCCAGCATGTTCATTTGTGGTTACTGGGTGGATCTCAGCAGTGATGCAAGAGCAAGGCAGCAGACTTTGTTTTTAAGTCTATTTCTTCAGTTTTCTCCATTTTCTGTCACTGGTTTGTACTACTGCATCGCTGAAGCAGAATAACCGCTTGATATTGATCCTTGTTATTAAGGGATCTGGATTTTATATAAAGCTGCTGTTGTTAAAAAAAGTTTGTGGCTCTATAATTGGTGATTATCATGTTTTTAACTTGTATTCTTCATGTGCAGCTGAATAGATAGAACATGATACCAACACTTCCCACACATGAGACTTTGGATAAAAAATGCCTTAAGTTGTGTTTATGTTATGTTTACAACAAGTTTATGTCAAATTATATTCAAGTTTCATTATGTTTATGTTATTTTGTGCAGGTTGAGTTACATTATGTTTTGCTCAATTAGGGTTACGTTACATTACTACATGAATAGGTCTTGGTTATATTTTGTCACATTTACATCGTCCTGTTACGTTATGTTACATTATGTTGTGTTATTACATGAAAAGGTTTTGGTTACGTTTTGTTACATTTACATCGTCCTGTTACGTTACATTACGTTACATTATGTGACGTTACTTCATGAACAGGTTTTGGTTATGTTTTGTTACATTTACACCATCCTGTTACGTTACGTTATGTAACGTTACTACATGAATAGGTTTTTGTTATGTTTTGTTACATTTACATCATCCTTGGTGGCTTGAGCAAGTTTTGTTATCCAGCAAACCAAATATGAGCAATGCTTGTTAACCTCAGATGTGGCAGTTTTTTTTTGTTTTGTTTTTTGAATTCCTGAAAAATTGGCCTTTTGTAGATTTACTGTTTTCATCTGGCAGCAAAGAGCCTAGACTAGTTGTAAGCTCACCACCAAACCCACAACCTAACAGATCAACCTTTCATTCTTAGTGTACTCACTGTGTTGGACAGGCAGTGGTACCATGAAAGAGCTGGGAGATTGGTATCCATAATGGGGAGGCTTTGAGATGTTCAGACTGAGTGCTGTTTTTTTTAGGCAGTCAGCACGTCTGTGTTTTATGATCTCAAAGTTCCTGCAGAGCTAGAACATCTTTTCCACACATGCAACAGGAACTCCCACCTCCTGCTGTTTTTTCTCTCTATATATATTCCTCACATACTGTACATTGTCACGCATGCACAGGCGTACATGTGCACACATGCACACCCACAAACAAACACTGTCCTCTTCTTATACACACAGGGAAGCATTCACGAGAGGTCTCTCCTGCAGTGGTCCCATTAACCTCTCTCACTCTGATGCGGTTATGGAACTGCACTGGGATTATTTCATCTGCAGAATGTAGCGGGACTCCTGTTTTTCTTCTTTTTAGTACTGGCCCTTTTTAACTGCCCCTAAATCTCATACAACCGTAATGTTGTCTGGGAAAAGAGTGGTGTGAGGGGGGGTGGTGGGGGTTTTAAATTTTGACCACCCTCAAATAACAAATACTTCACCTCCTCCCTGGAGTTTTGTCTTTGGAATAGATTTGTGGAACAGAGTATGAGTGCTTCCAGCTCCGAATCCACCAGGCCCAAGTCCTCTCTCTGGTCAGAGACCCACAGCTGTCTTGTCTGCAGATACTATGATCGCATGTCGCTCTGGGGCTGCACTAAACCAGACGTGACATGCAATAATTATGATTAACGGCCATTTATGCCTTGACAGACCCTTTTTTTTTCTTTAACATGAGAGTGAATAAAGTGAATCCCAAGACTTCTGCACTGTTTGTAAGGAGCACGATCACCCAGTTTGTCATTTCTGTGTGACTTTCTGTTGTCGTGGCTTTTTTTCCTATCAGACATCTGTCTTTTACGGTAAATGATGTGATCACCCTGAGAAAATGCTTGAACCTTGTCTGGGCTCCACCACTCACAAGGTTCAGACTGAAGGAAATAGCTTTTCCCCCTTCACCTCTGAACAGACGCCAGCAGAGTCCTATATGTGGATTTCGTGCTACAATATACTGATGATAGATTAAGAAAAACATTTAACACTGACAGGTTTCATAATTCACACTAGATTTCCACTCAGTGATGTTCAGTGGCAGTTTGAACTTTGATTTTGTAAATAGCCTCCACAACATATGGATTTGATCACAGGAGGCGTTTCATTCCAAAATGCTGCATATATATGTTAATCGCTAAATTTTAGTTTTTTCTTTATAAACCTCTTAGGATTTTTCTTATCTCATCTGCACAAATGTTTCTTTACTTCTCTTTGTGTCTTTTATCACCCTGATTTATGATTTCACATATGTGTTTTATCACTGTACAAATAACTGCTCCAAACTAAATAGCTATTAATTTCAGTGACTTCTACTGTCCTGCTTACAATCATTCTGTGCAATACAGTATGTCTGGAGCAACCGATGATGACTTATCAGATGATAATAATTCCAGGCTAATCAAATATGCCTCTAAATGAGTTAAAACTGTAATTAAGCCTGATACAGTATTATAATAAAACAGTATTACATGAACTGACAATTATTATATTGTAAGGGATGTAACTGACGTTGAAGATTTTATTTTACCGTATTATTTGGAACCTTGGAGTTTTTATGACTCATATAAAGGGGCATTTTATATTATTTTGACAAGTTATTACATCATCATTTAGTATAAGGTGTTACTTTTTTCAAATGGCAGGTATCTTAGCAGGAAACCCCTCATACATTTCCCTCTCCTTTACATTTCCAGAACCACGACCACGGCTGCATCGCCTGTCGCATCATCTACCGCTCCGATGAATTCCACCCTCCCATCCTGCCGCCCCGGGCCGATCTGACCGTCGGTTTGTACGGCCAGTGGGTCAGCCAGCGGTGTGAAGTTCGCCCCGAAGTCCTCTTCCTCACCCGTCACTTCATCTTCCACGACAACAACCACACATGGGAGGGCCACTACTACCACTACTCTGACCCCATTTGTAAACACCCCACTTTCACCATCTACGCCCGTGGCCGATACAGCCGAGGACTTCACTCCACCCGCGTCATGGGTGGAACCGAGTTTGTCTTCAAAGGTAACTGGATGATAATCTCTCAATTACAACATTGGTTTTCCTCAAAATTACAGTATGTACTAATTATGATTGAATACACAAAGCTTCACATTTCCCTTGGTCTTGGCTTCTTAAAAACCTCTTCAACCCTGCCAGTTCCATCGATGGGTTTCTCATCGCTGCACAGCCGAGCTTTGTTTAAACCATCAGAACTTTATTTTAATTCTAGTGGAGATCTCAGTGTTTCCAAAGATACCAAATATGTCCTGCTGAATTACAGCAAAATGTGTATAAAATGATGCACAAGACATCTAGATATTTTCTATTTGATGTAATGGTGTAGCCATGAAACAATGGCATCTTGGCTTTGAATATTTCACCCAACATTAGTGTTAGTGTGATGTAACTTCAATGAAGCGTTGCAACCAGCAGATAGAGAATATGTATGTGACATTGTTGTACACTATGGGAAAAAAAAGTTGTTTTCTAATTTGAGGCAACTCAAAGGGAAATGCATGGGAAAATCAGAGTTTAGGGGGTTAAATCATAACAATGCCCATATCTTTCTCCTCTGCTTGCACCAGCTGATTCTGAACTTGTTTCCAGAAATCAACATCAGCATTACAGCATGCTCATATCATGTTTAAGTTCTGGTCTGTGATTGCTTTATTCCAAAGAATACTGCAGGGACAAGAGAGGCAAAAGATGTAGTGTTAGTGAGCTATGGTCCATACTAGTTATCTGGATGGACAGCTTGTTTGTTCGATTCGTTACTCCTTGTGGACGAGGCAAGTGTGCATGTCAGATCCCAGAATTTGATTTGGACAATAGGATGAATCTGTGAGTTCAAACCAAAAAATGTGTTCACATGCCAGACTAACCGCAATGGGTTAAGTACTGGATAATAAAAAGTTCAGAAGGTGAAAGACAAAGAAGCTATCCGTGTGCTGATAACTCCCTCTGTCTTTCACCATGAATCTATGGGTTCTTAATTGGGTTGGATGGAACAATCTTCTCTCTTGCAGCCACACTTTGTAATTTGGGCTGATAAGACAGCAGGGTTTGGTGGTTTTAATTCTTGGACTTCTTAGCAGTCAATCACTGTTATTTACCTCAAATGAGAGTATCAGCTAAATGCCAAATATGTAAATGTTCCTAACAAAGATCTTGCGTTTCCTCCTCTAGTGAACCACATGAGAGTGAAGCCCATGGACTTGGCCACCACCTCCCTCCTAAACGTCTTCAATGGCAATGAATGTGGGGCGGAGGGGTCCTGGCAGGTGGGTGTGGAACAGGATGTCACCCTGACCAATGGCTGCGTGGCGCTGGGCATCCGGCTCCCCCACACAGAGTACGAGCTCTTCCGCATGGAGCAGGATGCCCACGGCCGCTACCTGCTCTACAATGGCCAGCGTCCCAGCGATGGCTCCAGCCCTGACCGGCCGGAGAAACGGGCCACGTCCTACCAAATGCCCCTGGTCCAGTGCTCAGCAAGCAGCCATGGTTCCGACCATGGCCAAGGGGATGACATCGACAGACCTCTGCGGATCAGCAGTGACTGTGCAGGAGGGCACCGAGGAAGCCAGGAGCATATCGTGGTGGCTCTCTTCATGTTGGTCATGCCTCTGTTTCTCTGCTGGCAAAGCTAAGTGACGGCCTTGGCTTTTTGTACAAAGAGACACAGCAGGATGAGAGTGTGGATTACAAGAAGGCGCTGACCTGACAAAGCGACTGCTTGTCACAATGGTACACTTGAACCTTTATTTGTTTTCTCTCTCTCTCTTTCTGACACCTGGGAAGATGAAGGTCAGTCTATGAGGCAAACAGCATGTGGACTCTGATCCTCAGAACTCTTTCCCAGCTACCAAAGACTTGACACTGCTGCACCACAGTAACTGCACTTTAGAGTGGATCCAAACTCTGACATGTCTTTGTTTCCACAAATATACAAAGATGTCTATACATCCACACAGACCTGAGAATACCTTTTATACAGTGTATTCACCTACAAATATCAAGCCATTTCTTGGCACTGCAGGAAGATGAGATGTGATATATGGAAATACTAATTTCTACAATGAATTTTGACAATACGCTCCCTCTCTCATAAGGAGATATGCTTGAAGGTCAACATGATCTATGGTGAAAGGGAATTACAGTATATAGTTATTTCAAAGTTAATATAGCATTACTGTATGCCTCAATTCAATGTAACTCTCACTAGCACTTCTGTTCAATATCTGTCAACTATTCCACAAAAAAATATCATACTCTCATTCTCAATACAATAGCACTCAATCAACAGCCAGTAATGTGTTGTGCATTCTGTAGAGAAATCATGTATTCATTTGCAGTATTTTTTCCACTGCACAAATACCACGCTGCACCTATACTGGGCCTACAACAGAGGCTGTAAATGGAAGTCATCATTTTGTATCATTTTGTATGCCGTACCGTATCTCCACCATTTGTTGTGTAGTCCAAAATCCCTATGGACAATATGAATGGGTGATTTGAACTAGAACAGCCAGGGCTGCATGTGCCGGACCCCCTCCCTAGCAATGTTTAATTGTCAACACTAGAAGGCTCCAGTAGGTTCATTCTGAAAAAAGTCAGTAAGTCAGTGAGTGACATACCAATTTCTTGGCCTTCCCCCTTTCTAGCAAGGATCCAGAAAAAATGACAAAAATAAAGGCTGTGTTGAATGGATACCCACAAGAAAGACTATTTTTTTTTGTTCCAGCAGTTAAAATACATTCACTAGTATCTGACTTTATTTTTGGCTTTCCTTAAAATCCTCTTTATATTTTTGTGGGGATTTTGGACTACACACAATTTTACAGGAATTATAACTTACAGCTTACAAAATTACACCAGATGAGAATATTGACATTATTAATTGTGGCCATTTTGCACTTGCATCACACTCGGGGAAGGAAACTGCAACCAGAAGACTGGCATGTAAGTTGAGCCCTTTAGCTAGACCTAAAAGTTGTCAAATTAGCTAAGTTTGCAAAAATAAGTAATCTTGGGGGTAACTTGAATTGCTTGAATTTAGCAACTTAGCAAGTTTTGTAACTACTTAACTAGCTACTTACATTCAGAAAGGTGTGTATTTAAAATTATGAATTTCTAGAATTGCATATTATATACATTTCGTGGTTTAATCTGAACATAAAATTAAGTTGTGGTATTCATGTTTGGCTCCTACCACCACTGCACTAATAACATTAACAGAGACTCTATTTTTGGTTTAGCCTTATCCATTTTGTTGACCATTCAGAAACAGCACTACTTGCATATTATGGCCTAGGTGTTTGTGTTGCTGTTTTAACAAATACAGTGAATAAGCCGATTTTGAAATTTGATCAGAAATGGAGAGAAAAGCAGGAGAACCATAGCACTGGGGGAAGGGCATGAGAATCTGGAGTTTCCCAGGATATTTGAAAAGGTTGGCAGAAGACTAAAATGTGAGCATATATACCAGTGGATTCTTGAAAATGTATTTGATTTTATACATTTTTCCATGGGGAATCTGAAATAATGTTTGTAACCCTAAACCTAACCCAACATTTGTATGATGTCTGCAGTGTATCTTGATGCTCAACAGTAGTTGAGCTTCAACTGCTCTCTCGGGTTTCCCACTCTGAGTGTGGCATGAATTCAAAATGGCACCTATGCTCCTTTAGAATACTGAGTACTAAATACTGTGTATGTTTCTTGTATGTCACCAGTGTTGATTCTTTTGAAAACAGAGCAGCACCTGTTTGGGGCCTTTACCAGCATACCTACAGCATACTTTAAGCTGTTCCAAAGTGCATGACGGAAAATGGAAAATCACACCATACTGACCATGGAGTTCCTTCCAACCAGTTTATCTTCACTGATGTATGATTGAGTATGGAGCAGAATCCTGTCCAATGTACCCCGACTAAAGATCCTTCATTAGGCTCCCAGAAATGTCTTTTTAACTGGATACATGTATAAAGATTAAAGTTTTGATACCATTCCTTGATTATCTGTTTGATTCCCGTGGGTGATCAGTCTGGCAAGCATAGATATTGCACAAATATCCAATGCTTTACATAAAATAGAAAAAATATTTGCCTTTTATAGTAGCAAATTGCAGGAGTAGATGTTGGGGGAGAGTTGTGAAGCCACTTCCTGTTTCCTGTTTGGGTGGCTGGTGATGTGATTAAGAATTCTGCCCTAATCCAGTTTTAATTATATCTTGGATATTCTTAACCATCTTTGGAAAATCAAACATGCCTCTCTAAGATACTTTGATCAGCTGTCATTATATCTCATTGGAACTCTTGGATGGCATTCGTGTTTTGAGATTTTTGGTGGATTGTGTCAAGACTGGCCTGCTTCACTTGGAACCACATTGGGCACTCTCCAGCAGATCTACAGCAACTTCACCCATTTGCCTTCAAAAACAGGTAAACCATGTAAACATAATATATCTTCAATCTGTGTTGTTCCAGTCATTTGAATTATACCTGTAGATGGAGGGAGACAGTGGTAGTAGTAGCATATCAAGAGTGCAGAGTATTTACAGTCAAGAAAAAATGAGGAGCTCCTTGCAGCCTTTCAGAACACCTCTTGTTAGATGAGGAAGATGATGTCCAGTCCAGTCCAGGGAGTGTCAGCATTTGACTGCCTGGAGATGAAGGAGAAGAGCCTTCCACAAATGCCCACAGTAGAGCCTCTGGTGGCCTCTCATCTCCATTTGAACCATAGGGTCTCCATTATGGAGTCTGGTCCCTGTACAGTCTTTTATGGCGGCCACGGCCTATAAATACTGTATACTTCTCACTTCTAGCTCAGTGGAGCTACAGGAGCAGGTGTCAGTTATTCCTCACAATGAGGTATAAGAACAGCTGGGGTTGTCACAGTGTCTCCACATCATTAGGTCTGCAGTTAGGCTGTGGAAGAGCACTGAGCATTTTTGTCACCCAGGGGAGGGCAAGGTGGCTGCATCTCTCTTGGCAACATCCTGGATGAGACCATCAATCTTGGTCTTTTTGTCACTGCTGTTACCACCATGCAGTGTTGGTGTAACGAGAAAAGGAGGGGGGTGCCTTGTGGTTGAGCCCGGCCCCAGCCCTCTGTTCCCCCTACAGCTCCGTTCCCAAGCCTGTTCAGAGACACCAGTTCTGCCTGTCTCCAACTCCAAAGTGACTCTAAGGCCCAATTTAGGTTTGTCCCTAAGAATCCCTCACTGGTGTGTCCTCCCTTGGAGCTAGTGGCTTTTCAGCCCCCTCATTTTTCTTCTCCTGAACATCAGCAGTTGCACATTCTTTGTCCAGTGAGAGCATTCTCTCTTTATATGTACAGGACCAAAGCTTTTAGGAAATCTGACCAGATGTAAATGTCTTGGGGTAAGCATTATATGGGTACCCACTATCAAGCAGTGCTTGTCCCCCTGGATTGTGGAGGTGATGCATTTGGCCCACACAAATAAGGGGTTGCAGCCCCTAGTTGAGTTGCATGTACATTGTTGGCCCTTTTCAAGGTGGTGACTGAGAAATATGTGCTGTAGCAAGCTGGGCCTCTTACCTTTGAGGTTCTGCACACTGGACATTACTCCATCTCTGGTGCACACCATCTGGAGTGTGGGATCTCATTGAGGTCAGACCCCTTCAGGGTGGGTGTCAGTTCATGAGATAGCTTTTGTGACAATAGCACAGTCAGCATATTTCCATTATAAGAAAGAGAACTTGAGGTCACTTATGAGCCTTGATCTCAATGAGTGAGAGGCACCCTAGACAGTCCATCACAGAGCTAGCACAAGAACACACTCCCACACACATTAACATCTATGGGCAATTTAGAGTCCTCAATTCTCAGTATGAGTCACATCACATTTATATGAACATAAAAATGCGATTAAAATGCTTTCAGGCAGTAATGTGAGCGATGAAATTGTGTTTTAATAGAATGACTGAGGGCTTTATTTTCTGCAAATTGTAAACCTTAAAGAGAGCCCCTTACATCACAGGTACAACAGCAGTCATGAGTTATGTTTGGGACTAAACAGTAATTCAAAATTTGCCAGTCTTACCATAAGGCCAGAATGCATTGAAAACCACCACACCACATAGTATGCAATATAGAGGAACAACTAATTTCTGAGTGATACCACCTTTCTCCACATAATCCCTGTTGCTATTGTCTCAGGGCTAAAAATCCTTTCTGCCATTTCATTATTCAGGTAAATTTTACTAGATGGAATCAATAAGCCATCCTAACTTTTGCCTGGATTCATCTAGTCAATCCATTTCATGCAAATAAGAGTTTTACAGAGTTTATTGTACTGAAGTTACCCCAATCAAATGAACTATAATGTAGAGGTAACTCAGATTTGTTAACAAACTTTTCTCTTGTACATAGATTTACACTGCAACTTACTTTTCATCATAGGCTCTTAACAGCAGACTTCAGTTTGAGAAGCATTTCCCAGCTTTCCATTATCTATTTGCAACAAAAATATTTAAAACAGCATGACTCAAAGCTAAATAATCCTATTAGCCTAATGCATTAAGTGCATTTCAAAGTCACATACTTTGTCCTGACATTAAGAGCCCAATCAAAATTTCACCAAACAGTCCTCAATCCCACATTTTGGCTCCAATACTGGAAGAAACATACAAATTTATGTGTATGTAGTATGTTTCATATGTAGAATGGCATCAAAAGGTGTTATGATACCTGATAAGTGTGTGTGTTTCAATAGAGACACAGGAAGAGACAGCTATCAAAA
>OMKZ01029141.1:20086-38472 GCA_900302535.1 Neoniphon sammara
AGAAAAAAAAAAAAAAAAAAAAAAATCACCAGCACTCCCTGAATATGGCTCAAAGTGGCTATGGGCCAAACAAACTGAATCAATTAAGTTTTTTTTCAAACTACTAATTTCACATGGATGTCTCATGTTCATGTTGGACATGAAAGGCAGGTCTGCTTAGGTCAAATATTGGGAGACCATTAGTTTGTTCTCCATCTTGTGACTGGGTTTGCTTCAAATTAGGTCCTTAACCACGATCAGGAGCATCTGGCTTGGATGGGCCAGATGCTCGAAAACACAGCTGGACTCCAAGTCACAGGTACCCCAAACTCGATCAGCACAATTACCCTGGGAGCCCTGGGAGAGCCTGCAAGAATACTGGCAGCTCAAAGCAAATGTCCCATGATGCGTGGTTTCTCAAATCATACCACTGGGGCTATGGGCGAAGTCGAATGATTCAAGCTAAGCTGAGATGCAAATGCAGACTACACTTCTACAAAAACATAGACATCACTATCTTACTTCAATGCTTCACCTATATTGAGAAAATCCATATGTGCATTCTGACTTTCTGTCCCTCTTGAAGTATCTGTGAACCATTATGCCTGAAACGGTTAAAGCCTTTGCTGTATGCAGGAGTGATCGTCTTTAAAATCTGTTCAATTTGGTCTGACTAGAACAATGATTTATGATATTAACTTGTCTATGAAAGTGCAATGAACTGTACCCATAATGGAACTACTGTATCAGTAAAACAGGGGATTAACTGAGGTCAAGACTGCCCCTTCCCCACCCTGCCTAGGCAAGGAGCAAACTTCAGTCACTTCCTAATTTGTTAATTACCACCAACCACGTGGCAAAATGTCATGACTTATATGTGCCAAGATAACCAACCGGTTGGTCTCTTCTCCAATCGAATAAGCAAAAATAGTCAAACAGTCATATTAGAATTTTGAAATCAACCAGCCGCTGTGGCATATGAATTGAAAACGAATTCTCTAACCCTGGTGGTACTGCAGATTCTGAATTTGCACCATCTCACTTTATTAAACTACCAGTGAGCCAATTTACAAATGATCACCTCAGCAGGAGCAATATTTGGTTTCACTATCAACACCCCAGCATCACTAGTGCCAAATTCCTGAGAAGATTTTTCCTTCCTAAAGCTTTAAAGAAATGTTTTCCAGACTGTTATGGTTGAGTCAGTCTTCATACAGAACACAGGCTAGGCTCCTTGGCAAAAACTGAGGAATGCTTGCAATGGCGAACTGCTGAATGTTGAACATGACAAGAAGAATGACAGCGAAACCAGCTGGTTTGATACTCAACTGTGATATGTCCATCGACATAGGTGGTCAAAGTGTTGAAAATATGAAGGCATGTCTGGCAGTGGAGTGTATGGTGAATGTTCAGCAGCTCAGTGAAGAATGTAGCCTGTGGTAAGACCGGCTGTGGCCTACAGCTCAGTAATTTCAGGTTCTGGACCAGCAAAGGGCTTCTAATAATATGAACCAACATTATCAACCAATTTACTCTTATCGGAACCACGAATACCTGAATGAGGGCAAAGGGTAAGTTTGGCTGAATTATTTATCTGAAGTATTTGCGCTTGGCAAGCAATATGTTCTGTGTTCTGTGGTTCCAACATGTTTGATTTTTAGATTCCACACTTATCCAGACCTCAATTTGTAGACATTGTGGATTTATTCAATGTCAAAATGTCACTACAACTACACTATAGATGTGGCTGGTATAGTCTGCAGAGGATCGTGCCGTAGTTTGTATGCACCTCTCCAAAAAGATAACGACATGACTGCAAGAACTGTGATTGGTCTGCACGAGTTACTTCAATGTCCAGTGGATATTCTGTTTGAAAACAGAAATAATAGCTCGACACTGCCATCTAGTGTGCTTGCGGATTACAAGCAGAACCAAAGCAAAACTATAAAATGCTCACACCGCCGTAGACTCCGCAAGCAAGCTGCACTTGAATGCAAACACATTTAATTTCAATTTTCATCAGTGCAGCCAGAGATTCTGTCTGCCTTCACTTTGTGCCATTGTGATTATTTGTAGTTGACTCTAAATTTCCATTCTTTGATCTGTTTCTGATTTATATTAAAAGTAGCCTATGTTAATTCAGAATTAACTTTTAGTTATTTCTGAATCCTCATGTGTCTCCCTTCAGTCTTACAATACAGGCCAGGTTTGGGAATTCACTCACATTTGTGACCTAGAGTCTTTCTCAGGGTCAAGTGTGGTGAATTTCCATGCTTTTCCCCAGATTTTTCACTCTTTTGTACTTTTCTATATTCTTAAAAGCACTGAGAAATTCTTAAAACAAAGAAACAAATAAAACATTTCTTCAAGCTACACAGAACTGGGTTTTAACCCTGGTGTTCACAAAGGCCATATTCAGCTTTCCTTCACACCCAGTGCTCAAGAGATAAGAAGCAATGCATGACCAGATTGGAGTGGTCCCACCCAGCTGAGGCCAGCATGTACAGTTAAGGTGATGAGTGGGAGGTTGTTTTCAACTCAGGTGCATCACAAAGGAATTCCTAAAAACCTGAAAAACCTCATTACTAGTGTTATCATATGGTATGTTCCTGCATTCTGTATGTCTGTAATGTGTCTGTATGTCCAGGTAAAAGCCACTATACATTTTTTAATTTCCTTTATCAAATATATACCAGTTGTTAAGCAGGAGATGCAGATAAGGAGACGCAGACGAGTTAGAGAAAGATTTTAAGCAATGAGGCAACTTAGATACGGGTTGTGCAAAAGGGGCTACATCTCAATATCAGGTAGATAATCCTAACATTGTGTATTCAGTGTATATACTGAACACAATTTAGATCTTTCATTCCTGTAAAAGCACTGAAACCAAGCAAATTCATGGCTAAGAAGCCTACAACAACTTTAGCAACTTCTTATCCTTGATAAAGTTCCTTGGCCACATGATGTTGACGCATGATAAGTCTATGTGCGCAAGGTTGTTTCAGTGCAAAAACAAGTCCATTAATTTTCCTCATACAGGGTCTTGGCTGACATAATAGTCTTAATAAGATATTTTGAATCAGTGAGCAATAAAGCAAGCAAATGTTTTTTTTTTCAGAATGGAAAGAAAGGACACAGTAGGAATCTTTGTCAAAAAACTGTGCCTGGCAGCCATTCCCACAAGCCTTGGACACACCTGAAGCCTTCCTGGTGCTTCCATCCCTGCAGGTGGGGCAACAACAGCTGACAGCCATAAAACACAAAAAAGGAATTGGCACTTTTGGCTATTTCACCAAGCATACCAAATATGTGGGGTGCCTACTCTTTGAATGATGGTCTGACCAGGTGAATCCAGACGATCCCTTACTGATTGTAGTCAGCAAACCAACTAGAGTCAATACAAGACGTAGATAAAGGGAAGAGAGAAGAATAAAGACTGGTATGTTGCCGCAAGACAACTGAAAAATGTGTTATGCATGAGGGAGTGCCACCCAATTTGGAAGGCACTCCTAATATTATCTACACTCCATGTGCATACACCGGGACGACTGCTAAAAATCAAGACTGAAACATAAAGCCTGGAAGGAGTTGAACACATCAGATAAACACCCACCTAGCCTGCATCCATTCCCTAACTTTGAGGTTACCACTGTGCATTACCGCTGCCTCTCTCATCTCCTCGCATGTATGCTGAGTTAGGGTCCCCCAGGCCAGACCTGCTCTAAAAATAACAGCCAAGGAAAGGAGGGCTGCCCCCTCTAGCTTGCTGGAGGAATCCCAGCAGAGCCTCTAAAACGGACCAGCTCTAGGATACACACAGACAGATTTAGCTCGTTCTCTGTGACAGTAAAGGAGCTGCGGTCATCCTCCTCCTCCTCCTCATATTGCCTTGCCTCTGTATACCTCAGGAAGGCAGATCAGAAACTCTTCTATTTTCTTCTGTGTTCCTCCACAAATACTGAAGTCTTTCCAAATTCGATGATCTTTGGTTTGCAATGGGTATCAGTGGGCTTAGATTCTATCTGATCACTGCAACTTTCATGACATGCTACTGGTGGTAAACAGTAAGTTGTGGCAAGTGGCAAAAACCAAACTCTTTGCATAACACATTGCATTGAGACCTAAGCTTGCATGCATAAGAGCTTAAAATCAGGACTATTCAAATTGCACTGGAACACATGCAGCATGTGGTTACCAGGCCCAGTCGTTGAGATTGTTTTTCTATTCAGACTCCACCTTTAGGCCTCAGTGGAAGAGAGTTTGTGGTCAATCAATCAATGTCAGCCATTTCATATCTTTGTTATTTAGCCTTGTGTTCATTCCATAGTGGAGAAAGGGTAAAGGTTTAATCAGATGAGGGAAAATGTGAACCCTGTGACTGATGGGCAATCGGTTTAAAGTCAAATTGGAGCAGAATCCCTAATCAGGTAAAATTAGGCGGTTCATAATCACATTATGACAGACCATGTCTCTGCCATCAGACATATGGGAAATATCAATTTGAGAGATACATCTATGGTTCATTGAAAGGACAAACAAATATTCTTTTCATGTGTTGCATAGCTTCTACCCTTCTTCAAACCTTTATGGATCCATGGAAAACTAGCTGAGTGTGCATGCACTTTTCCAGCACCGCAGTTACACATTCACACATAGGAGCTGACCAGTGCACCCAGTCCACTACCTCTGGCCGCTTAACAGATCAACTGGAGAAGCTGAGTGTTATAAAACTTGCTTCAGGGGTACCTCAACACTAACATGTCTAAATCACTAATCCCCACCCAAATGTGTCCAGCAAGTGCACCAACTGAACCGGTGACTTTGCTGCAACAAGAAGACCTCTTTTAAGTCAAAGCTACCACCAATTCCAAATGATACTTGACAAACAGTCCTTTAGGATATCCGAAGAAATACATGGCTCTGTAGTACTACTTCATGAGAAACATTTTGAAGCCATGGAGACAGGCAACACTGCTTCCAACAGACCCAGGACTTAAAACTGGGACAAAAAGCAATGCAGATAAAAATACTGGGTCAAAATGAACAAAGATAAAAGAAAAAAGTTTGTCATAATTACAGACCAAATTGTCCATTTGCATTGTTTTTAGTACTACAGCCTTGGCTGACTACTATGACATCTATGTAAATACCTTAGTGCCCCAGAAGACTTCAGTTTAACTTGGCTGGCTTCACATTAACTAGCCCACCCAATTAACACTTGACATCGACATTCAATAAGTTTTTAGGTTATAAGAGCAACAGCTGGGTCCATACACATACTACAGGCTTACTTCTGAGAGTTTTGAAGTCATGGCTGCAAAATGCACAACCAAAACAAGACACATTGTCGTTGGATAGTGCAGAGATCAACTGTTTTTAGTTACACAGCAAGCTAGCCTTGCTAACATTAACCAACTGTGAACTGACACATCACAGAGTGTTATCACTGCCAAGCAAGCAATTATGTCTTGACTAGAAACAGGCTCACTCGTAGGTTTCCTATGAATGGGTTATGAAAAGTCTGTGATACTATCGCGTTTTATTATATAAATGTACGCGACATATGAAAACGTTATGACCAACAGAACTCCAAACATTTTGAGAGCGGTGGTTAATATTAGAGTTAACGTAAGTTTGCCCTTCCAACTCTGGCAGACACTTTACTAGCCTGATGTGGTTACGTGTCTGCCAAGACAAGCCTGTGCTGGATTGAGGTTTTCTTTTTTATAGCCAAAAAGTTAATTTCCCTTCCTACAACATCCGGGTAAGGAATAGTTAGCTAGCTTTTCAGTCAATAGGCTGAGCCAGAACCAACAGTTTGCTGCTGCTAGTGAGCTATGCTATGAGGGTAGCAGGCTAGCTCACGTTGCTACCTGAAGTGAAGGCAATGGCAAGTATGGTGAAGTATAGGTTCACTTTAGTCGGTTTTCTGTCACTGGCAATTGTCACACATTTCTGCTATACACTGATACATAACGTCAGTTAGGAATGAATGACAGGCCGCCAAGATACACGCCACGCCGGTTATCCACGTCACTACACTGCGAGGACTCACAGCGGCCCGTCTTGTCCCTAGCTAACTTAAAATGGCGGTGAAAGCTAGCTAACATTAGCAAGCTAGCTAGCCACGAAACTCGCTGGAGGGAGTGTGTAATCATTCCAGCCAGGTAATTCTCCACTTGTACTAGCCACACATTTCACACCTAAAGAAAATTACGTTCACCTACCTTTAAATCTGAGGTCGGAGGGAGGGTCAAGGATGAGAATCTGCTCCAACTTTGACATTTTAGCTCAGGGGATGCACTTGATTTCGATATCAGGGAGTCACTGACAAGTGGAAATCCTAGATCCCCTGCCACTACTGAGTCAAATGCTGACTGAGCTGTGAGAACGAGCATGTGGGCAGAAATACTTGAACGCGCGAGTGCGCGACCCTGATGCGCGCCCACGTGGTGGACCATTGATTAGTTTTAGCACAGTAAACTAGTTACACTGCCTGAACTCTGAAATTCATGTGAGGAAAACAAGTTATAAAACAAATGAGAAACTAGCAGAAATCCTGATTTGACCCTTATCTAAGTTTAACAATCCCCTGGTTCTACTGGTCGTCCTTACAGCTTTACTTTACGTGACTTAAGCTTTACTCTAATTTACTTTAAAACGCACACACGGGCTATGCACATAATGTGGGATAGATTTGTTTGCGCCTGTTACTTTAAATGACCCAGTTCTAATTTTTTAATTGAAAATGTATTAAACATATAATTTAACAAAACAAAAAAAACTAAATTTTATAATAACCATACTCTCTGTCTTGCAGCAGTCGGAGAGATTTGTCACACAGAACTGGTTTGGTAATGAAAAAGTAGGTAAATCCACTCCTAGTAGAACCACTAAGCTATACGCTGAAGGTGCAAATCCTGACCTTTTATTGACAGATCGGAGAAAAGAAGAGGTGAAAGAAATAGTTGTGGAAGTTTGTGGAACTGTATCCTGATGTTTCACCCAGTGTATTTGCCCAGTCTGAACTCCTATTAGTATTCCACTCCATTCTCTTTAAGACCATTGACAACCTTGGCCATGGTTAAATCCATCTTCGTGACAAGAAATGCAGACCTCCCCTCTGTAAGCTGCTGAGTGGGTAATCCAGTGCAACTTACTAAAAAGGACCCTGTGGAATGCCCCACTCTTCATCTCATTTGTGCTATTTACAGTTTTTCAAAAGGTGACACAACTGTATGACAGTGTCTGCAGGAGTAACACAAGACAAATTTTCTTGTAAGTGCTTCAAAGACTTATTCAGGATTCAGAGCCAAAGGGTAGTTGGAGAGTAATAATGTTTCTCATTTGTAAAGGTGGAGTTGCTTACATAAGAGCTGGAGCAAAACATTTGAGGGGTGGGTCCACTGCCTTCCAGTTTGGTCCATTCTGAACATAGTCAACAAAGCAGAGCAGTGTTTACAACTGCTTGAAGGGACTGCACAAAATGCTTCGTATATACCTTGCAGTCATATTGTGTCATGTTTGACCTAAGCGCTAGTTACTGAGGTGTCCTGATAATTTAGTGGAGTGAGTGACATGATGTCAAAGGGTGACTCAACTCTGTCTCTCACTCCTGTTTCTGGTCTAACAAATAATGCAGGAATGCCATTAAATAAGTTTTCTGATTTCTTAGGTAACCCTTCAAAATATTTTTTCGCCTCCCAATGGGTAAAGTAATAAAAATGAAAGAAAACAGAATTATTACTACTTTATTACACGGTTAATGTACAAAAGTTAATCTGGTCTACAGAGGATACAGGGTAGCATGACTCAGGCATACAGTATTAAGGTGAATGTACACAACTGGCAGTCTCAAAGTGGATTGTTATGCATACAATTAGTCTGCATTGATTTAGACTAGCAATACATGCATCTATCTAGCAGTATGCTTTATTAGCCATGTCATACAACATTCTTTAGAAAAAGGTAAAAAAGGCACTTGTATGGCTATGAACATTGCAGTCAATAGAAATAATAGCCTCATCAAAATGGTAACACATAATTTCAATAAAATTGCTTGTGTAACCTACACATGAACACTGGTCAATCATTAGCTCGGTATGAATCATTCTCTCATGTAGAATAA
The DNA here is from genome assembly GCA_900302535.1 of Neoniphon sammara. Classification (NCBI taxonomy): domain Eukaryota; kingdom Metazoa; phylum Chordata; class Actinopteri; order Holocentriformes; family Holocentridae; genus Neoniphon; species Neoniphon sammara. The sequence goes on from OMKZ01029141.1 coordinate 28,194, forward strand.
TATCATGTGAAACTCCATTAAAAATCTGTCAATTTGGGCTTGTGTATCGGCACACCTTGTAGAACATGAAAAAATACGTTTTTTGTAAATCGTAACAGTCTAATGGTAAATTTGGCATGCATTTGATCCACCCAGCAGCTCTTATCTTTTCATACAACTTCTGCTGCCCTCCATGGTGTATTTGGGTGAAAGCTTACATCCATCATGCTGCAATATGCTTCAAATAAGACCTGGTTGGTGGATTATTCACCAGCAGAATTTACCAGTGATTCAGAAAAGGTCTTAGGTAGTGTTATGCAAGGTATGTATGTTTTTTTTCCAATGAGCAAAGCCACATTAATTACCAGATTTTTGTATGGAGTTTGGTATGATCTACTTTCCATACAGGAGAGAACAATACATATTGGGGCTAGTTAATGTGGTGCAAAATGATACGGTATTCATATTAAAAACTACAGATCAAACTCCATTAATCTATCATTTAAAATTGTGAGAGTAAAAATGGCACATTTTCTAACTAACAAAAATGTAAACATTTTTCTTTAACCAATGGAAATGAAGATCCAGAAATACTGATACATGTCTACAGAATCATATTGCAGCCACAAAGTGAAGTTCGATGTGCACGTCAATGTTTTATCTAAAGGAAATACAAATGAAGAGTACTGTAATTATTTCAACACTTAAAAAAACTAACACTGACAGTTAATCAAATAATACTTTTAAAGTTAAATGTACGCGAAAGTGCCATTATTTGTGAAGTGGTCAAATCCAGGGGCTCTACTGCCAAGGGTACAGTAGGGTAACCTATATATAACTAAGAATTTCAATTTTAGTTAATTTAAGTTTATCTGATCATCTAAATGAAGGCCATATTCCCATATGTTTTTTTAAGACTCATGTTGGCACGGGGAACACAAGCTTTTTGGAACTTCAGTGGTCCATTATGGGACAAAACACAGGCCTATTTCACTCTAAACCATACAACGTAACCCTTTTTCAGCTGAAATGGAAAACTCATGTTTGGCAGTCATATGCTGTCAGTCCCTGCATTACAAACTCAGGAGTTTCAGAGTGTAAAAAAAAAAACACATTTTCAATCAACTACTATGTAAACAAAGCTGGTAGTGGGTCACAGTGTTCAAACAGGGGGTGTCACACTGTAATTACAATTTGGGCTTTGAATCTGGTCAGTCTACAGCAATATGGTTAAACCCTTATACAGCCATTGATTGAAGCCATTGAAATTGAGTAACAGAAATGTATGCTCATCTTGGCTACATCCTGACAACCTCTTGTTCAAATATTCTAATGAAATTCTATACACGTGTGATACATACATGCACACAGCAACTCCATGAGGAAAAAATATCGCTTTCATGATTTCATCATTGCTATTAAAAATGTCATTGAAAGTGGGCCATTTGAGAGCTACGGAGCAGTTTTCTCTCAAACTGAAAAGGCAATTGCAAATATAATCCAAACCCAGATTTATAAGGCACATCAGCTAGATCAACTAGATGACTTGCTATTAATTTGTGTTTGTTTTATACGTTTTACGGATAATGGGATGAGACAGACATTAACCAAAGGGTTATGCCTATTTGTAATATCCTACGTCCCATACAGCACAGACAGAACTATAAAAGCATACTGTAATTTGAGCAAAACACCACCTGAGGGGGACATACTGAAGGCTTTCTGCTCCCTGTCCTCATCAGAACTGGAGTCACTGCAATAGTTAAGTAAAATAAATGTGCAGGAACTTAAGTGACCTATCTAATACTGTTCCCTGGTTTTTCTGTTTAATGATGCAATTGACCTTTAATGAAAGCTTGCCTCTCTGTCTATCTGCTGTCCTCTCTGTCAGTGGAATAAGGCATTGTGTGCTTTATGGACAGTGCGCTGAGGCGACTGGGCGGGGGTCCCTGGAGCTGAAGGTGATAATCTCATCGGCCTTTGCTGGTACTAGCAGCATCGCCTGGTGGACGGAGGGGGCTGCCGGGAGAGTTTAAAGGATTCATTGCTGTCCACTTCAGGATTTTCCAGGGGCGGAATCTGTTTACCTAAAAATAATTACATTTATTCAGAGGAAACCAAGACAAAATTCTAAATGTTATTAAAGCAAATCAGAATCATTTGAATCCCTAAGTAGAATAAATACACAGGAATTTGGCTTGGCAAGAGACATACTAGCAATTTCCAAAGTTTAACAAATGAAGAAAAAGTCCCACATGCAGACAAAAAGGCCAGACAGGCCATATTAACATGGTGCTCAGACCAGGCACATCAGTGCTGATGACATTCACTTTTCTCCACCTGTATTATTTTTCTACCGAGTAAATGAATCACATTCCTCTGGTATGTGAAGAACCTCTGTAGCATTTTCCTTCATTCATTTCTTTCACTGCTTCACCTGGTTTAGTTCATAGTAAGCTTTGAGTCAAGAGCACAAGCATTTCGCCACAGTGTTAGCTTAAAGAGTTACTGAATATATACTGACACACATGATACAGATGGACAACATGAAGCAAGCAACCTACTGATTTTCTGAAAGAGCTCCTCAACATTGACAGCATTTCTGGCGCTAGTCTCGATGAAAATAGCTGCAATTGACTCAGCAAACTCCTTAGCTTCCTTCATAGGCACTTCCCTGTAAGAGAGAAGGACACTAAAATAAGTGGGTGGGTTCACGGCTAACAAGAGCCCTAAAACAGGAATGAATGCCAAACTCGAAAATCTCCCACTGACATCTTGCATCATTTCCCCCTTAGTTTGCTCTGTAAGACAACTGGAGAAGATGTTACAAACAGAGGAGGAGACATGAGGTTTTCATGAAAAGATGATTAAAACTAAAATACATTGCATATAGCCTCTTGCAAACAAAATTCACAGTTTATCTGTGTCTGAAATTAACGGTTCACCTACAAGACATGACCTGCGGAAAATAAATCTTACTGGCTAGAGTAATGAATATACATTTTTCATAAATGTATGACACCATACCTGTTTTCAGTTTTTCATAACAATGTGATAAACAGATTTGATTTGCTTTGATTGGCTGATGATCACAGAAGGCGTACGGTGGCCAGCAGGGACAAAGTTTGAGAAAAGGCAAAAACCACAGAGTGTTTATGGCCAAGATGTATTTAAATGTGACTGTCTCAAAAAATTACCATCTAGTAATTTTCTAGTAATACACACACACACACACACACCTGATGTCTCCTAGGTCATTTTTGTTCCCTGCTATGGCTACAACAATGTCCTCTGGACCATGTTCCTTCAGCTCCTTCACCCACTTCTTCAGTGTCTGGAACGAGTCCTGGAACAAAAAAAAGATCTAGTAAGTCAATTCTAGGATGGAAAACACTTCGCTCAAACCTGTTTTATTCAAGCTAAGTTGACAGAGCGTGCAGAGCTCTTTTTCTGCAAAGCCACACTCACAGTTCAGGCTCTCATGAAGGAATTTCTCTAATATCATTGGATTTTGAAAGAAGAATTCCAATGAAGGCAAGTCAGGGATTCTGATACGATTCTCTGAGAAAGTCAAGGCAACTTTACAGGAACATCCCAGAACATGTTTTACAGCATGTTGCACACATTTACTGCATTAGATGGTTGTGTTCAGCTGATTTTCTCCACATCAATGCCATCCTTTGATTTAAAGAAAAAAATGTGCTGTTTTTCTTACCAGTTTAGTAATGTCATAGACGATGACAGCCGCGGCTGATCCTCGGTAGTACATAGGAGCTAGTGAGTGAAACTGGAAAAAGAAAACATTTAAATTATTTAGTATGATTTATTACATTAAACCTTATTTATATTACACATTACAACCATACAAAAGGCCAAACAAAAGAAACAGCAACAGAAACAAGATAGCCAACATCATAAAGGGGCACAAGAACAGGAGAAGTGATGTTTCAAAAGTGTAAAATACATAAATAAGGAAAGGAAGAAAGAAAAAAGAAAGAGAGAAACAAAGAAAAATAATTAGTTAATGATTAGATTAGATTTAAAATTGGTTTTCATTGTCTCAATGAAAACCCCTGCTGCTGCCTTTTGAATAAGCTAAGGGCAATTTGTTTTTCTGCATCTGCCCAAGAAATACCATGAAGCACTAGCAATGTTTTTAGGTGGTAAGAAGCAGATCTAGTGCACTGCTATTATGCACTTTGAAATTTAGGCCATGACTAAAATATCTCCAAGGTTTTTGCCTGCTGCTTTAGGCCGAAGACAAGGAGTTAAAATGATATGACTTTATATGACTTTGGCCTGAGAACTATCACCACACAATATCACTACAGTCTGGAGATTACATGGGTCCTTTATTCTGATAATGACCGAATCTGACTGACTTCATCACTGTAGAGTGGTGTTGAGTCTACTGCTTATAGCATTATCTCGTAATGACCCAGTGCACTGTATGTGAGGTGCTGTTGTCCTCGTCCCATATGTCAATGTACTGTATAACGATATGAGAGGTCAATATGTTAAGGCAGCAATGTCACAATGTCCCCTGACCTAAACCCTCACATTTTCAGGGCTAAGTTTCACTCACCATTAAGATTGCTCCAGTGTTTATTTGCAGTGCACTTGCAAAGAAACTTTTTGCAGCTTCGAAATATGAGCCATTAAAATTTCATGTTTGGCTTAGTTTTGCATCCTGTCAGTAAACATATCAACAACTTGGTCAATCACTTGCAGAGTGTGACAGTTTCCTCACACAGATGAAATGGACAAAGACAAAAATTCTGCATTCTTTAGTACCAGAAGGTGGAGCATTTGCCAAAAATCAAACCTGTGGTAAGAGTGTGATAAATGCAAGAACTCAGCTCCCTTCAATGTAAAGAAATCTAATCCTTGAAGATAAAGCAAACGTTCAAGCTATCGTTTTCCCACATGAACAGGAAGTACTTGCACTAGTTTTTTCCATATAGAGAGCATGTCTGCTCAGCTTAGCACCCCCCTCCTTCCATCAACATGAATCACCATGATGATACAAGAGTTCCATGAACTTCGACCCCAGGCGAATCACCCTGTTTCATGCCTAACAATAACTCCCTGTCATGAGGACGCCTGACAGTGCAGTGATTGTGTAACCAACGGCTTCCTGTCACAAAACTTGATGGATCATTAATTTTCAAACATGATTCATAAACTCAAGCAGCAAAGTTTTCGTAGTAAATGCATGATTGATGATCGATGAGGGGTTCTTGCTGTGGATGTACTCACCCTTTCCTGTCCTGCTGTGTCCCAGATCAGGAATTTGTGAAGTTCATTTCCACATGGCACTGTCTTGGTGAGGAATGACGCTCTGTAAACAAAAACAAGCATTTCCCGTTGTATAAGTGTGTCTGACCCATCCTTTTGTACACTCTACAAAGACAAAAAAAGTTACAGGTTAATGGGAAAAAATTCTAATACTGTGTCTGTGTTGACGAAGGCACTAGAAATTACTTTGACTGCATTTTCTTTTGTTTTTCTTGACTATCACAGCTTCTTAATGCCATTTTTGACGCTTGATGTCAAGCTGTGGGCTCACATTCCTTTCTGATCGTCTTTTTGAACAGATTGCATCTAGAAAACTTGATTCCAGATCATTGTTTCATATTTTGTTAATTGCAGTTAGACCTTTAATTTAGACTATTTGTGGTGAAGTTGAGTCCAAGTTATTACTGGTGTTACTGTTCGTCTGGTGATCAGTTTATGCATTTCTATCCAACAGAAATGTTCTTTTGGAATAATGCTGCTCTCTACAGGCCTGCAGTAGAGTTTACTTTGTGTTTACTGATGGAGTTTTAGGAAAAAGTGTAGGCGTACACTGGAGTATACTGCAACTGTCATGGTTATAATTAGACTAGGGATGCAGTTTGTCCCCTGCTGATAGCGATTCACAGTTCTAAGCATTAACTGTTGGCTAATACTAATGTGATCCATTATGGTTAAGATAATATAAACCAGTAGTTTGGGGTCCCTGGACAAAAAGTATTGAGATACAATTTTCTTTTGGGTTGTCAAATGATAATCGAATCTTTCCCTCTACATAGAAGAAACAAAGTCAAGTCAGATTTTAGTGTTGTGGATATTCTCTGATGGCTTTAATCACAAGTGCAGAGGAGAGGCCACATTTTTGTGTGCACACAAGTTAATAAAAAATGACTTAACATTTCTATTTGTAATTAAAAATTCCTCTCAAATAGGACTTGGACTCAACTTGATTCTTAAAGATTCTGACTTTGGATTTGACCTGACATGAAGCCGGATGATTTAATTTGGGACTTGCATGGGTCTGGCACAGATAATGTCGTCCCACCCTTACATTTCTCATTTGTCTTAATGTTTATCTTTTTCTAAGCATAGTGTTTATCCTTTTTCATTGACCGCTGTTATATTTGTCTTTTTGTGACTTTGCATTGAGATTCTCTTACCCTATTGTGGGGCTTATGTTGTGGTCAAAATGATCCTGTACAAAACGGCACACAATACTGGACTTCCCCACTCCTGTGTCCTAAAAACAGGAAAATATGTAAATCACTGCACTTTGTAAATCACTGCAGACAGATAGTGGTCACCATTGGACCATTTTTATTATGCCTCTGTCTTGTCAAGCGCCCACCCCATCAGACGGGTTAGTCAGACAGTGCAAGCCAGTTTAGTGTTTAACCATTGCGGATTGTGGTGGCAACATGCAAATTGGTAAAATTACATATTTATCAATATGCAAACTCAAGGTTTGAGTCTGGTGGCCCAAAGGCATGTATCCTGCATGCCCTGTTGGTAATTAAGGCATGGTGACGGCACTAATGCTTACTTTGAATCATAAATTTGTCATGCAACTCAAAATCTAAGCACATAAGAGCGCAGGAGTAACACAATGGATTGGTAACGACAGTGTGGTTAGTTGGGAATGCATGCCAGATGACCACTATGTTATGCACAGGCGTGGTAGACATAATATGTCTTTTTCAAGTTCCTCATTCCGCTTTGGTAAGGAGCTGGTGTCTGTACTGAAAACAGCCTCTGACTATGAGTGACAGTTTATATGTGCACTGGTGTGTTTTGCAAACGCAGCAAGAATCAAATTTTTGCAGCGGGCTAGCCGGATGATGACGTAATGGCTGGTTAAATGTCAGAACCATTTCAAAAATGAGAGAAAAACAGCAACTAGCCGCAACGTTAGACGACGATTATTCGACTAAAATAAAGAAAAACATTAGAAACCGACAATAGAGAAACAAATCATGTAAATGACAACACATCCAAAATGACTGCTGGGCCCACCGGCCAGTGCGAAGCTAACTTATCAACATCACCAGACTTCCATTGCTAAGTTTTCTAAAAGTACAATATGACACCACAAAAAGTGAGTTATGTGACAAAAGTCGAAATCTATGTCGTGTTAATCTGAGTAATTCACGTTAATGTGTTGCTATGCTCATGATGTTGTCGGTAAGTTAACACACCACAGCAGACTGTAGGAATTTTTCCCCAAAAAAGGATCAACAAAAACATCTGCCACTTACCCCTAGAAGACAGACTTTGAGTTCCCTTATGGCCATTGTAAGCTATAGAAAGTTTTTAAATCATTATTTCTTAAGGTTCACTCAATGCCTTTGTCTCGTCATGCTTACAACACAGATTTTTTCCTCTTTCCTTGGATAAAAGAGAAACCCAGCCCCTAAGATAGACTGACCATCTTTTCCAAACCAATGTCAATGTAGCAGCATTGAAAAACACGGTTTCCGGTGGTAGCTTTCAAAATAAAACCACAGCTCGCTTTGCTATATATTTTTAGGTAATACAAAGCAGCAGAATGAACATTAACAAAAACACATTAGAGGCGGAAAGATAATCACACAGCTTGGATTTCACCATTAGTGGAACAATACTGTTTCTATTTTTTGCACCATAAAGGAAAGTAACACAATTATTTCATTTAATGTAGATTGTTTTTCTTATGGCTTTTCAAAAAGTAAAACATTTAAATTTCATTGCACATGATATTCCCTCACCAATCAAAGATATTTTGTGGACTATGAAAGGATGGACGGACGGAAGGACAAAACGTACTTTTATTTTGAAGTCATCATTGCTTATTTAGACTAGTTCTTTCTACCTTGATGCAAGCCCTTCCAAATCGGAAACCAGTTGGAGCAAAGACAAAACGTCTAGTCACATGGTATTTTCTACCTTTTTTGACTTGATACTTTTCTGGAGGCAGAGAATTTAGAAAATAGCAGACTGTTCATTACCTTGTTGAAAATTTCTTATGAAGACAGGTATCATTTACAACCATGTTAGGCTTAGTGAGGGCGGGGGAGAAAGTCTTTGGAGCCTGTGTAATGGAAAATAAATAGCACTACATTTGGAATTCACTCCCAGGCAAAGGGAATTGGGTTATTAAATTAGGTAAACCCACCCTAGGCTGTGTGTGTGAATGAGTGAGAAAAAGCAAAGAAGAACTAGATTATTAATTTGGATTGACACTTTATTCTTCACAGCATTATTCTGTCTGCAACAATAAGCTAAAAAAGCTTGGAACAATATGAAAATAACCTTATGAGAAGCTTATGAGCCCAATCTAGAATTAATCTGTTGCAATCACAGGAGATTAATAATAGACAACATTTTGAATCATGGTTCCAAACAAGATTGCTTCGATTTGCCCGTGTCCAAAGCAGGGGCAGTCACACTAACATACTCCATACGGATCATTAATAATAAAAAAAAGAACATATGACAAAACATAGTAAGAGCTGAAAATACAGTATGTTTGCAATTTTACAATAATATACATGAACAGGAAGTTAAGTAGGCCATGCCTTTGCTTTAAATATCACAGAGACTGAACAATGACAGTAAGACAGTACTTTGCAATAGTCATAGATCAGTTGTTGTGAAATGAAATGATTGACTTGTAATCTTGAGTTTAACACTCACTTCCCACTGCCATGATTTATAACTCCTCACATCAAGAGATAAAAACATGACCAACAATACGCAACAAAAGTAAACACATCTCCCACACGTTTCATCGGTCAACACTGGAGACGCGATGCCGTCAAATTGATAAAATCTCGTTTCCCAAGTTTGTGCGTGCCAGAGGTAACACAGAAAAGATCATTTCTGTTGTCATGATTGCATTGGAGAGCAAAAATACAAGTGATTTTTCAAAAAGTGATGGTAACAAAGTCGATCGTTCAAAGTTCAGGACGCATCCAATGTCTAAGTTTTGCAGTGATGCATATATTTTTGTTGCGTATGTGTATATGTATACGTCCATGTATTTCATCCACTGGTCAGTTGCGAGGTGCAATGCCGCTACATTTTATGAGCATTTGCATTTCAAAGAAACAAAAGCATCTACAATATATATATTTTCATATATTACTAAAAAGCATGTCATTTAAAATCACTGTATTTCACTGTATCACTGTATCCTCCAAGAATACTATTTAAATATATAATATATAGACCAATCATAAATTCTTCATAATTCAAAGAGCTTTTGTATTAGTGGTTCTCTGGGGCAACTTGTCCAGTCTGGCATCTTCTGTTATGGCACAGTGGTCACTATCCTAATAGGTCAAATTTGAGACAAGGTAACAGACAGAGTGGGTCACAGGGATTGGGTTTAAATCTGATCTCGTGTTCATTTTTTGAACACTCATGAATGATACATTTTCTATATTTTAGTGGCAAAGTGCCTACCTTTTATTCTTTGCAATCCTCTAACTTGCTTTATCAATCCCCAAATTTCTGCCTTTCCCTTCTTCCTTTGCACAGGCTTGGCACTGAGGATCAAAAAGGATGGTCCCACCTGGTGTCTCACACTAGTAGCCACTAGCCAGTTGTCCACTACAGCAGCTACACTATCTCTAAGTTATGTATGTGTGTGTGTATGAAAATGGGAGACCAGGGTACTTGACTTGTGTTGACAGACTCAGGACACCGATAGCAGCATCACAGATCTGCCATGTTGGCCATATGATGACACAATTCTGGTATTCAAATCTCTCTCTGCCACATGAATTCACTCATCCAACAAGGTGAAAGCTCCAGTGGACGAGTGACCATACAGGACAACTGACCAGCGGCAGAGATGTACGGCAGCGCAGAGCCGCCGAATATGAGACGGAGGTGACGCCTCACATGTTGCTCTCTCTCCTGTCTTTGCTTGGCGAGGGCTTTGAAGGATCCTTGACCGCCTTGCCGTTGGCAGAGGCAGCGGCGTCTGGGCCGGTGGCCACGGTGGGGACAGAGCGTTTGGTTT
>OMKZ01029143.1:0-11698 GCA_900302535.1 Neoniphon sammara
CAACTCTCCCAACATACTGTATCCTCTTTCACCCATCACGGTGTAATACGTCTCTCCTCACTCGCCCTGACACTCCTTCATTCATTTTATTGTATTTCTTTCTTTCTTTATTTTTTTTTTTACTTCTGCCACCCCCTGTCTGTCTTTCCATAGCTCAGCCTTGTCACATCAACAGGTTTGCCCTTGAAATGTTCTCTGGGACTAACAGAGTCAGTGTTCGCCTTCCCCCCCTCCCTATCTTTGTGGTTAAATGTCTAAGTATGTTTCCATGTGTGTATCTATGCAGGAAAGCATGTATGCATATGCATGTATGTGAATATGTTTTTATTTATGTGTGCATACATGCATGTCTTTCTGTCTGTCTGCTCTGCTTTTCTCTCTCTCTCTACACACCTCCATTACCTTCCCCTGTTACCCCCCCCTCTCTTTCTCCCCCTCTCCCTCTCTCTTTCTCTTTCTCTCTCCCCCTCTCTCTCCCTCTCCCTCTCCCTGTCTCCTGTCTGTCTGTAATCTGACACTGCTGTGGTACACCTTCAGTCTTTCAGGAGAGACCAAGTCAAAAACGAAATGCATTTTGATTTTTTTTTTTTACCTGAACTACAACTGGAGAAAACAAAGCCAAACAAACAAACAAACAAACAAAAAACACCCCAAATTACAACCACAGATGATTATCGCTGCTGAATCCATTGTTTGTTTTACTGTTTAACTCGCTTTTTAAAAGTGGCTGATTCCCCCCTTCTTGTCTTGTTTATGGAGCGTAATGATTCATTCGGTTCAGTAAGAGTCAATAAGCTGCTTGGCTCCAAAACACCAGGGTGGGAGCCAAATACCTGAATTTGGTGGATTTCCAGCTGCAGTTTGCCATTAATTCTGCGTGGGAGAGCTCAGTTTGAGAAGACCAATCACTGAAGAGGAATTTCACCGTCCCCCCCGAAAGATGAGTTTTTCTTCCAGGCCGGTGATGCTGGACCTGCTTTCAAAACAATCAAAATGTGCTCCACATATGTTCAAAAGACATGCCCCTCGATAATAAGGCCATTTGAATATTCAAACCCAGATCTTCTGTCAATCTGCGGTAGGTGAGTGATTAAACACAGCTTAGCAGTGGCACAGCCACAGAGATAGCTCAATGAGTGCAACAGCTCTATTAGATTTCCCATCAAATCCATTTTAGATTTCCTTGTGGCGATTACATGGACTAGATTGCATGAGATGAAACTAAAGTATTTAGCTCCATATTTGTTCAGTGATATTACAAAGTCTTATTGTAGGACAGGACGTGCGATGAATGCAAATGGGTAAAAACGGGTAAAAGGAGAGCTTGAAGTCCTTTTTGTCCACGTCATTCTTTCTTGCCTTTCTTGCATAGCTGCACCATATTTCCTTAATTATCACAATGCTGTAACTTGACCATACAGTTACACTATAATAGGCTGTTGGGGGGTTTGGAAGTTCATCTATTTCAATGATTTTTTTATGATGTGTTCACACAACTGGATTGCAATGTATTATGAAATATAGTTTAAATAGATTTAAGGATTTTTTGGGGGAAATTCCTGGATACTAGAGATGTGATGTATTCATTTCATCAGCCTTAAAACACTTCCAGGTGAGGCCAGTGTAAACTTTTTGAGAGCTTTTGTTAAGGATATAAGGTGTAGGTTTTGTTATTTTTAATAGTCAATGTTAGAATAAGTGGAGAGAGAGCTGCTTTAGATTCAAATGACTATCCATAGCACCACATACAATAAACTTGAAAGGTCTTGAAAGGTCAAAGCCCCTATTTTTACATACCAATCATTCTACCTGCATCAGCCATCAAATCACATCCATTCTCTCGTAAACTGTCACATGCCTGTCTCCAGCCATCAGTTTGTGTTGTATCCCACTATGATTTTTAACTGGCCACAGAGGATGTTGGATGTAGTGGAGGAGAAAGCCCAGATAGACTCGGTCTATATCCAGTTTCTGAAGTTGACATGAATGAAACAATATTAAACTGATGAGAGTTAGAGGAGGATGACGACTTTTAATGACAAAAAGTATAACTTTATGCTTCACTGAAAATGTAAATGATTTCTGTGTGACGATCACTGCCTGGTGGTCATATTTTACCCTCCTTATTTACCACTACATTACTGCATGTATGCAACCTCCGTCCTGACCTTGGATGACCTTGGCACCCTGCTACATACAAGCCAAATCATCCTACATCCTACTACTGCCTTTAATTTTCCTCTGACTGATACAGAAACTCCGTGTTGTTGTTTTGATTCAGTTGGATATGTCCTGTTAAGTTTTTTGAAAGGTCACACAGGGATGCAGGACATGAAACAGCGCTAAGGCAGACGCCTGGCTGTACTTGTGCCTGTATTCTGCTCTCAACAACTCAGGAAAAAAAATAAGCAGCTTGAGGCTATTTTAGCCCCACTCTCCTCCATGGGCAAGGGGATGAGCCCCCCCTAGAGTTCAAAGAGTAGAAATGCCCCTGCTGCTTGGTTACATCAAATGATCATCTCAATGTGTCATGACAGAAACCAAGCACTGCTTCAGAGGTAACTTCACCAATGTAGGATATTGCACTTTTCCCACTTTTTTTCTGTTAAATTTAGGTATTTAAGCTCATTCTGCTCAAAATCACACTGGAAACACCCAGCATTGTATTTCCAAGTTATATTAGATTGCCAAGCTATGAACAATCTCTCATAAAGTGACAGTTGCAAAGTCAGAAAACCCCATTAATCTCAATGTTTCTCTCCTGAGGATGAATCCCACCAAAAATGAACCCTTTTTTTCCCCAGTCAGGAGGACATCAGTGGGATTTTATGAGCCTCTCGCTGCCGCACTGCGAGGTGTGTCAGCACGGCGATATATGTTACTCTGCGGCCGATGGCGGGGCCTGAGAGGGCTGGGCTGCATGACCCCAATCGATCGCCCGGCCGTAATAAATGTCCATGAATCCTTTGCTTTTGATCAACAGCTTACAGAGTTGGCCTTCCTTGGTCAATATCTGATTGATACTGCAAACAGATGGGACTGTAAAGCAGGAGATAATTACATGTTGGGTGTTTGCGTTTGGGCGGATTTGCGCTTAGAGGGAAGGAATCCAGCTGTGGTGGAAAAAGTACTGAAACCATTTAGTTAAGTAAAATTAGCACTATCAAGTGGAAATGGAAAAAAAAATCTATTAAAAACAAAAGTCCTGCATTCAAAATGTTACTTCAGTAAAATAGTTAGGAGTAAAATATACATTAAGTCAAAAGTTGAAATTGTCATTGTGAAGAAAGGTTCCTTTCAAAGTGTTGTATTATTGCACTAACCTGTAAGAAGAATTTTAGTGTTCCCTATGTAACTGCTACATATGAGGGGTTCAAGAACAGATATCCTCTTGTTGTTTCCATTTTTATGAAATGTTTTTTTTTCAGATAATGTCAATTTTTAAAAAAAAGCACACTATTAGGCTAATGCATTGGCAGTATTGTGACAAATTTTTAGATTCAGACAGTATGTTATGTGAAGCAATACATAAAGCAGACAGTTTTTTTTTGTGATTTATTTATATATTTTTAGGAATGGCATTTATCTGTTTCTGCAAATGAACTTAAAACCTAACAATGCATCATATTTCATGGGCTTGTCATATGTTTGCATGTAAAATCTTACTCTGCAAAAGTAACTAAAGCTGCCATGTAAATGTTGTGAGGTAAATAAACCAAATACATAACTATTTCCCTGTGAAATGTGTTCAACGTAGTATCAACTTTGTATCAACCTAATAGTCTGTTGATACTGCCTTGAATATTTACACTGGTATTTACAGGCTAATGGAGGCATTGCTACTTGAAGTTAAAAATAAATTGATATGAAGTTGATATCTTAAGTTGAATGTTGTTGAACAGAAGGCAGTTCAAATAAAGTGTGAACATATAAAGTTTTACAGAATGGAAAGTGCTGGTAGCTCACAGCTGTACTTAAACATAATTTTGAGATAGTTGAGTAAATGTACTTTCCACCTCTGGAACAACAGGAATAGCTTCTCTCAGCTTGGTATCAGCCACTGCCAGACCCTTGATGCCTCAACAGATTGCACTTCATTATGGTTGATACCGCAATTTCTCATTTACCCGTCATTCCATTATAGGTGTTTACCGTGATTGTAGGAGCGCTGGATTGACAGGGCATAAATTTTGTAATCAATTTTCCTCCGTGTTGATATTGAGTTAGGAGGCGGCACAGTCACTAAAATGTAACACGGTAAATATAATAAGGTTTTGTAAGACATATCACCGCTGACAGAGGAATCCCTGTGCATTAGACATTATTTCAAAGGAATTGCGATCTCTAACGTCGTCCCTGCGTCTGAACCCGAGTCAACCTCCCCTCTGACAAAAGTCCCCCTGACAAGCCTTGATAAGACTAATCTCTGCAGAGTGACAGAGGCTGCATGCTGTAGCTGTAGGCTGGTATTCATCCTTGGCTTTGCACTTGCACACCGAGAATCAGCATATAGTGAAGTATAGGGCTGTGGAGGAGCAGGTGGGGCTGAAGGGGAGGAAGTAACACATGTCAGGGGCAGTAGCAGAGGGAAAGGCAGGCATATGTTCTCTCTCCATGGCCTGGCCTTACCGCTTCACCGGGCAATATGGCAGAGAAGCACATCTGACCCAAAATAATATCCTCACAGGCGGCACACCAAACGTCATCACAGCCGCGGCTCAAACTCCTGGCATTTAAAAACGTGGTCACTCGTTTTCAATCTGGGTTTGCTCAGAGCTATTTCAAGCGGCGGTCCTGTGACTGAAGCTGGGGGAAAACAGTGGGATAAAAGGCCAACCTCGGCTGTTTGTCGATCCCAGAAGGGAGGCCGAATATATCTCGGTCGTCTCCGAGTATTGACCAGCGGCGTCTCGGCTTACATCCTGAAAACTGGGTTTCTCTCCTCGCACAGTGGGGCTCTCACAGCTTTTAACTTATGAGCCTCTCCCTCTTTCTCTCCCTCACTCCCACACTTCTCACAACACAGCACAAATCCTAGCAAACAAATCCTAATTCTCGAACATGTTTTGCAGCTGAACTGCAATCGCACAACTTGAATCTTTTGTCCTCTTTCCAAAGACGACACTCATGTGGGTGGGCTGCGATATTGTGACGCTGGATTCCTCTCATTTTAGTGTAACTTGCCATCTAAACATGCCTTGATGCACAGATGAGGCCTTACTCAGAGCCAAGCGTTGCATTCAACTCATCTTTGATACTAATCTCCTTGTCTCTGGGTCATTTTTATGGGATTTAGTCATATTGTGGCACTGAAATACGACACATCCTGAGGCTATGTGCTGCCATTCAGCTCTCTCTCACCAGGCAGTGGCGTCTTAAGCTGTCGTCTCGGCTGGCTTGAGAATCCGCTCTCAGCGCTGCATCCAGCGGGTGTCCTGGGGCTGTCTGGCGCTGCCGGCATCTCCATCCAGCAGCCAGCAGCATTTTGGTTGGGGCGCAAGAGCCTGGACACAACCTGTCACGCCATTAAGCATCTGTGCGCTGTGGGAACGCATGCCAAGCCCAGACCTGTTGCCTGATGGATGATGCCGTCACTGTAAACAACCCAACATTACCACACAGGCCAGCGCTCTATTTTCCCCATTTGCTGCATAGCCTCATGTTGGTAAAAGTGAGAAAAAAATGACTCTGACATAAAGAAAATGAGGCTACGGTTTATTTTCAGAATGCCTATTTATATTACAATCAGTCTAATGGAAGCGACTTTCTTGACAAAGTGTGTGGCAGCAGTTGTGCGTCGCTACTAACACATACTAAACTGTAAAATCCATTGTACCATACCAGGATTTATCAGCATTTTATTCATGACTCACATATAGCACAGACCAGGAACAGCTCCCTGGGTAGCAAAGCTCCACATGCACAAATGAGTTTAGATAGAGCTGGTGTATCAGCGCCTTCAAACCTGCATCTGATAAATTTCCTTGGGGGTCAAACACACATGGAATCTTAATGTCAGATGTATGCACTCTCACTCATAAAAGTACAAATCCTCCAAAGGAGAGAGTTGTTTGATAACCTGAAGCCATTATCTGAAAGATCACTTATGTCTAGCCAACCTCTGCATTTCTGTTACCATTGTTTTACGGTTACAGCATTATATCAAACAGAAAATATCTAGATGTCTTGTGCATCCTTTTATATACATTTTTCCCTGTGATTCAGCAGGACATGTTTGGTATCTTTGGAAACCTTGGACTCTCCACTAAAATTTCAAATAAAGTTCTGTAGATTTGAACAAACTTGGTCACACAGTATGCATATGTAATGACAAAGGCATCGATAGGATGAGCAGAGTTGAAGAGACTGTTCAGTAGCCAACAATAGAAGACTATGTTTGTACTGGTCAGTTTCCAGTATATATGCATGAAATGATATGAATGTAAAGCAGGTTGTTACTGAAGAAGTCCCCTTTCCATTTATTAGAATAAAAAAAATGGTCAATTTTTGCTTGAATTTTGCTCTCCATTATAATGACCAAAACCACAAGATCAAATTTAGACTGCTGAACGACGCGTCTGTCCATTCCCAATAGCCGTCCATGCAGCACAGTGCATAGCATCTGCTGCGGACCGTGCTTTTCTGTCTGGCATGTCAGACACAGAGGCCTCATTGAGGACAGTCTCTGCAGGGGAGTGTCACTTGTTAGCACCGGCCCTGAGACTTCACACACATGCCGCGGCTGAGAAGTGTGTCCTCAGCACCAGTCTGAGCACCTGGTCTCAACACCAGTGTGCCAGCACCCTCTAAAGGCTGCTCAGAGAGCGTCAGCCTGACAGAACCAGCACCACTTCAAAAATGTGTGGCATTCACCGTGCATTTTGAGTCTGGCTGTCCAGCTGCCAAAAGAGAGAAATTATGTAATGCATATTTTAAGGATTTTTTTTTTTTGAAAAGGTGCATGCAATACATCAATAATGTCCCATGATTTTTCACAAGTTCATGTCCAGAGGAGCCACCTGACCTTTTCTTGGCTTTGCTACCACAACGGCAGCCCTGCCAAACCAGGGCTATAATCCACAGGGTGAGTAAAAATGGATTTGGCTGGAACAGACGCCCAGTAAGCTGCCTTTACCCAAAGGACAGAATCACACAGGACATGACCTCTCTCATTTACGACTCAAATACCACAGGCTACAGTGTAGCTGCGGCTAATCCTGCACTCCTGACCTATAATGTTGTGTGATTAGTTCCTATGATGATGGCAGGTTCATAAACAAACAGAGAGCTTCCACATGCTCAGATCCATGAAATTTTCAGTTTTTAATTCAACCCTGCCAATCCCATCAGTAGGGTCGTCATTACAAATGCATGCTGCGTGTTCAAGCTTTGTTGAAGTTTTTTTTTTTCTAACTTTGAAACTACTTCAGGGGAAATTTAAAGAGGCATCAGTGTTCAAGGGGTTAAAAGTTTGACTTCAAGAGATATTTATCAGAGCATGCAAAGACAGAAGACAAAAATAGATGTAATTTACAACGGCTGACTACATCAAACATGTCATGCTTAAACTACTACAGTACTATCTAATGTTTATGCTCTGATGAAGGCCATGAAAGACCAACGTTTCTGCGTAAGTGTTAGCATGCAGACAATTTATGAATGTCACTGCAATCTCCAGCAAAGATTTATCCAGGTGAGTGCTGGACACTTTACAACATAAAGGGAAGAAATAGCTCTGTGTATGTGCAGCAAGTTGAATACTGGATACTGGACACCTTTGGGTAATTATTTATCCACATGCAGTACTGGACCAGACTAGTGATGTATGTTATGGCAGGACTGAGTCTCTCCGAGTGAGTGAATATTTCCTGGCGCTGGGCTCTCTTTTCCCTCCGTCTCCAGAGGCCTCGGACAACAGACGGGGCACAGCGAAGCCACATTTCAAATCCGGTGTGCAGATGGACACCAGTAGTGCCTCTAATCCTGAGATCCTTGGCACTGGGCAGAGAGGAGAGAGAGGAGAGCAGGCCAGACAGATATATATGCTTTCTGATATATGAGGTGCATATTGGCCTTTCATTACATATCAGATGTTCTCTCTGACCACAGCTACTGTGCTGTTATTCTTACGCTTGCATTTTTAAAGTTTTTTTTCCCTTTTATTTTACACTTTTAAATCGTGTGAACATAAACATGTAAACATAAAAAGAAATCTATCTATGTATCTATGTGTCTATCTATCTATCTATCTATCTAATCATAATTTTGTTCTTTAATTGCTGATGTCATCTTAGCCTAGATCTCTCTTGTAAAGAAGATTTAATCTCAATGGGACTTTCCTGGTAAAATATATGTTAAAAATAAATAAATCATCACCATTATAAAATAGCTGTGCTGTGGGAGTAGCTTTGGTAACTTAAGAGGTCCAGATTGTAAAACGTGCAATACCGTTTATTTTCTTTGGACTTATTCCTTTAGTTCTAATATTAAACACATTCTAGTAATTACCTCATTTGTCATTTCAAAATAATGAATCAAAAAGGCAGGGTAACCTGCCTCCGTCACCCTACCCTAATGAGCTGCTAACCCACCTGAAAGAAGTTCATTATCACAGTAGGTTTTTGAGTTTTAGTGTTGTATGATGGTCTAAATACAGTTTCGACAGTTTAGAAAGATAGTAGATATTGACACAAAATGTTGGTTATGAGCAGTTTCAGTACAAAACTATTGGTATCAGTATTGGCCTTGACATGCACACGTATCTGTCTAACCTGAGAGAGGGGGAGGGAAGGACGGGAGGGAGGAACCGTAAAAGCCAGAGATTGTAAACGTGAGAAGTGGCAGCGACCCAGAGAGAAAGAGAGATAGAGCAGGAGTTTGGAGGGAGGAGAGACAAAACACTGGACATGCACCATGAACGAATTCAGTCTGTCCTTTTAAAAGCAGCTCTGTGGTCCTCTGCAACAAGCTCACGAGACTCGGACTGACGCAAGCAGATTGTTTCCGTTTGACTAATTCCAGACCTGGTTATTTTTGCCCAGATCACTTCTTAAAAGTCTTATGCATTCTCTGTGGTATTTTCTAAATAGACTGACCTCTATTCTGCTGATGGTATGAGCGCTGTTAGTTTCTTCAGCCCTGTCTCATCGCACTGACGTGAGACTCTTTTACCCTCCTGACACATCAAACATCTAACATAGCTGTACCATTTCACGGATGCTGTACTCACTCTTTACACAACACAACCTCACCACTAGCGACGAAAAACATACCAAACTGCTGCAGCTTCTTGTAAACTTTTAACACTATCCCACAGGACATTCAATTTCAGCTTCAGAAAACATAAAAATGCCCTCTTTGAAAACAGGAAGCTCACAGCGCAGTCAAATATGTCTCGAAATTGTCCATGCATAAATAGCTGCAAATGCTTTTTTTTCTAACAAGATATATTTGGCATTTATGATAATACATTGCCTTGTTTACATCCATGCTGTGCTGCTGCTACTCAGCTAATGCTGCGTTCACTTGGACTTGGAATTTCCTCTATGTAAATTTCTGACCCGCGACAACATGGCGTTCACGCTGTCAATTCAGGGAAATGGAAGCTTGTCCGCCATGAGGACAAAACACCCAGGCATTAGCAGAGCAATGTTGTGCATGCAGTCCAATGCAGCGAGGGGTGCACAGACTTCTACATTGGGGAAACAAAGCAACCGCTTCACAAGTGCATGGCACAACAACTCAAGACTCAGCAGTCCACCTGCATCTTGAGGACGAGGGACACTCATTTTGAGGATAATAATGTGCACATTTTGGCCTGAGAAGGCCGATGGTTTGGAAGAGGAGTGAAAGAAGCCATCTATATCAGACTAGAATGACCATCACTGAACAGAGGAGGTGGTCTATTAGCTAACAGATCAGTGCTGCTGAGAGCTAGCAATCAGCTGTAACTGTGACTTGGAGTTGGTCTGCTACTTGGTAGCTAAGGGGAAAGTTACTTAGTTCAGTAGATTTTTGTTGTTTTAGTTGACCCCTATGTAAAAATATGGCCCTTTCAGTACAACAATTAGGTGCTACACAGCCGACAACCATAGTTGCCCATAGGTGGCAATTGTAAACAATAGCCAGGTAACATGGCGGGCAGGGATCCTATGAATTATGACATAACATCGCAGCTGTTCTCAAATGACTTTTGTTGTTTAATAAAGTTAAGATTTTCTCCCTTGCAAACTTTTTCTTCTCTTTTCTCTCTCCAATTCTCTCCCTCTTTCCTCACATTCTCCCTGTGTCTGTGCTGTGGATGAAGCACTGCCCCATGCCAAGAAGCTGAGTTTCCTAATGCATGGCTCTCAGATCACCCAATTCCCCACCTGACCTTGCATTACCCACAAAGCCACGGGTCATCAGCTGTGTTCTCACCTAATCTCACAAATTGTGGCAGCGCGTGGTGCCGGAGCTCCTTTTCTGTCCAGCCCAGCACTTTTGTTGCCATTTATAGCATGACTCTTTTCAGGATTCTTATCATTATTTTCCCTAATAGGTTGAAGGAGGGCGGGTGAGTTTCAACCAAGCTAAATTCCTAACAGCAGCACCTCTGCAATGCTGTAAAGGGTATTAAAACAAAATCATATTAAGCTGTCTAGGTAGAAGTGAGTGTCACACAGGCCACTATTTCTTCTTGCCTTTGTAGCTCATGTTTAAGGGTATGAGCACCCTGCTGACGTGGCTGGAACGGAGACATAATAAAAGGGTAGCTAGTGTCTCAATCTGCTGGGCTGCACTGTATGTTAAACACTGCAGGGCCTTCAATCTTGCCATTTGCATGCATACTCAGGGTCAAATTTAATCACAAAAAAGCCTAGGAGCCATCCGTGCACTATACATCCTCCTGGAGGAATCATGCATGTGGCTACAAAGGCACTACTGTGTGTAATTTAATGGCAGCAGGCCTAGCATTTTTCCTTTGTAAAGACTCTTGTGTCAGCTTTATACAATGACAACCATCTTCCACCATAGAGCCTTTTAAAACTTCCATCAGATGTGTTTTTTATTGCTTGAGTGTTATCCTGATGTTGGCTTTCCTTTCTAGGGAATAGGACTTTCTATGTGTGTGTGCTTTAGTAGACATAAAATACATGAATAGTTTGGGTTAGCACTGCAACAGTGACCAGCTAGTCAACTTAACAGATAACTTGGTTAGTTTTGTGCTGAAGTACCATTGTGAGGTAGCCGACTGAGTGATGATTTGCAGTACTGCAATGATTCTCAACTCAATGTTTAGCACAAAAATAAAAATTTTGGTAGTAATTCAGGGAAGATGATCAGTGCAAATGCTAGTTCCACTAAGATTGCACTAAGTAAACTTATCTTTCTCAAAATGTACACAAAGTGGTCTGTTTTACTATCACAGTTTCCTTGAAATGTGAGTTTACAGAAATTGCAATATATTGTTATTGTAACTGAATGTGGTTGGTAGTGCAAGTGGGTCCAGGACGGACCAGGATGCAGGTGTTCACTTTGCAGATAAAAAGGATTTCTTAAAACTGGATGCAAAAAAAAAAAAAAAAAAAAGTCTCATTAGGTTACTGATAGAGAGCCCTCTGCAAAGAATCACAGTTTCAAAACTCACACGGCACAAACATACTGATCTGCTCTCATTTCCTTTAAAAAAAAAAAAAAAAAAAAAAAAAAAAAAAAA
>OMKZ01029146.1:0-11144 GCA_900302535.1 Neoniphon sammara
TTTACCTGTGCGAACTGGGTCCCGATGGCGTGGCGGCCGACTCCACACACCTGGACGGGGTCTGAGCCCGGCATGGTCGGGAACTGGTTCAACAAGCTCCCTGTGATGCTGAAACACTAGGAAAGACCGCCCCACCAGTCATACACAGCATCCGTCAGGGTATGGCTGCCAATCATTTCCTTCCCTCCAAAGAGTATGTGGGTGTTATTTGTTAAAGATTCTCCACTCTTTTTTTTTTATTTCTTTTGCCTGAGTTGGGTGTCTGCTGAGAAGCTGTTG
This sequence comes from Neoniphon sammara, assembly GCA_900302535.1. Classification (NCBI taxonomy): domain Eukaryota; kingdom Metazoa; phylum Chordata; class Actinopteri; order Holocentriformes; family Holocentridae; genus Neoniphon; species Neoniphon sammara. The sequence continues at coordinate 280 of OMKZ01029146.1, forward strand.
TAAAAAGCAACATGTTTGTAAGCACAGGCTCAGCTTTTCAATCAGCATTTCTTCCTTCCTGTGCTCTCAGGTAAAATAGTAGGAGGAGTTCAAGGACACACAAAAAATGCACCTGCCAACAGGCGCTGATCCAGGATCAGCTTTTCAGTGTATTCACTGCTGACAAGGCCGTGCATCTGATTTGGTCCTAAAACAGCCATCACCTGGGGGGCAATTTCATTTGACTTGTGTTAATGGACTTTGTATATACTCCTGAAAAATCTATTTATTATGGTTTTTGTTTATAATTTGCTACATTACTGTCCACAAAGCTGATTCATAAAAACAACATTCCTTTAGTGGTTGTTGTGTTCAGTGCTGGGCTCAGTTCCTTTTTTAGTTCATAAATTGAGGAAGTGACTTTTGTGACCGATTCAGTGTATAAATGACCTGAATCTTAATGTGGGAATATTCTTGAAAACTGGGATAAAAGAAGTGTAAACAAGATCCTAATTAGTGACCGCACAGTAAACCTACTGATTCTATATTTTATGTTGTTTATGTTGTTTTTTTTTTCTTCACATGCTCCAAGTTGCCTAATTTGTGGCTAAATTTCCAAAAATTGCATGTCCTGACTGTGGCATTGGCAACTAAAAGAGAAGTCACAATGAAGACAGGACTTTATTAAACTGATGAGATCTGAAAAATTGTTGTACCAGAATGACCTAAATGGAGCCAGGAGGTGCTCTGCATTCTGCGTGTACACTAGACATACATTGATCTCATAATTAACATCTAGCATTTCTATTTATTTATTTGAAACACAGTGGTTGTGCCATTATTTAAAATCTCAAAAAACTTGAAACATTAATAGGTGATTGTAAAGGGGGGCTCACTGCTCTTGATTATTGCATTTTCCTAGAAATCAGTTTTCCTGGAAATCCTTAACTGTTTAAATAACTTGAGAGTAAATTCTTTAAAATTTACTTCCCACCCAATACACAAAATTAGAACAAAATTGCGGTCCCTTATTTCGTCCCAGTTCTCAAGAATCTGTGCTCTGACAAAACACAAGGAAACTGTAATTCAATGAACACTTTAATGAATCAGCTGAGCTGCAAGTGAGTTAACCTCAATCCCAGTTGATTCATGCTTCATTCTCACAATTCTCACAGCGCAGCAACAGTGTAGATTATCTCTAATATGTATTTCCTGGTGTTGAGTTTATGTTACAGTATTTCATGTAATATAAAGGGAACTACTCCACTGCTGCTTCTCTCTGGGAATCCATTTCTTTAGGTTTGAGGATCACATGATGTTCCTTTATTGTTCACCAACATAGAAGTGCCTGCATCATATTTCTGTTACTTCTTGTAGAAAGTACACTGTTTAGGACTTCTGATACTGTAGTAGTCTGGCGTGCATCGTTGCAGAGTTCACTGACATAACATCTGTGACCTGCCTTTATTCCTGTGAGCTTTCTGTCATTGTTGCAAGCCTTGCAATAACAATAAAGAAATGCTGAAATGTTTGTGCTTCACCTGCCTTTTTTGGGGTTGAGTTTGCGTTGGTCTTTGCTAGAGAGCAGCGCGCCCTGCAAAGTGGAGGTAACCAAAGCTCAATGAAGTGATGAAATATTGAACACAAATCGTCATATTAAAAAGTTTAAAATAAGAGGAAATACCTTGAAGGTGTTTTAAAGGAAAACTCCAACATTTTAGGCAAAATATCCTTTTTTCGACTTACAGAGCGAGTCAAGATGTTGATACCATTTTCACATCTGTACGTCCACCGGTTCAGTTCCGATGGTTAGCATTTCATGTTACCTTAGCATAAAGACTTGAAGTCTACAGGAGTCATTAGCCTAGCTCCGTGAAAGTGAAAAAATAAACCTTACAGCAACTCTGAAGCTGTCTTATTTACACAATGTATCTTGTATTTCAAATACATGTCTTGAAATTTTTTTTTTTTTTTTTTAAATGAGTCGTTTTAGGAAAAGTTAGATGGTAGGAACTATAAATGGTAGGAACTGTAACCGCTGAACATATGTGTTCACTGGTTATAGTTCCTACCATCTAACTTCTAAACTTTAAACGACCCTCGTTTAAAAAAAAATAAAAAAGTCCAAGACGTGTATTTCAAATACACGATACATTGTGTAAATAAGAGCTTTGGAATTGCTGTAAGTTTTTTTTTTTTTTTTCCACTTTGACGGAGCTAGGCTAATGACTCCTTTAGATTTCAAGCCTTTATGCTAAGCTAACACGAAATGCTAACCATCGGAACTGAACCAGTGGACATACAGAGGTGAAAATAGTATCGAACATCTTGTCTCAGTCTGGCTAAGTCGGAAAGAGGGTATTTAAAGGAGTATCCCTTTAAATGTGACCGTTCTAAACTTTCAGCTACCCTGACAAAATCAGATTGTCAGACATTGTGAACTAGAGTTGCCAACTGTCCCATATTATCCGGGATGTCACATATATTCGGCTAAATTGGTTTGTCCCATGTGGGACTTCCCTTGTCCCATATATTGACTGCTACTATGTAATCACCAGTAGAAGGCACTCTTACAGATTCTAGATCTGATACAACAGCAGAAGCAACTGAAGAGAAAAAAATAGCTGTGTGTAGATCACACCACAGTTGAAATTATGATTATCCAATCACAGCCACCCTATGCACATAAGTTGTATGTATAGCGTAAATGCATATACTGGTGTAAAGTAGACAAGGTGAGTCATGCCCTTATTTTCCTCTTTTGCATTGAAAACAGTACAGAAGTCAAAGCTTTGTGACTTGTAATGCAGATGCATAATGCAGAAAACACCCAGTTTCCATTTTCTTACTTTTTATTACACGAGATACAATGCACTTTTACATGTCAAAAGGCAGATTCTAGGGTAGAAGCAGGGGTGAGACACAACAAACATATAATACATGTCTGGTCAGTCTCAGTCTTGACAAATACTGACAATATACTGATGTTAAAGACTACAAAATAACTTATCTTTCAAAATATCACCATTCAAGATCAAACTCCAATGCAAATCATAACCAAACAACACAAAACAGGAATTTAAATATGTTAAATATGTGACCAACGCGGTGCAACTTGGCTGAGGTGTATACGTTACTGCAAACTGGGAAAAGCAACCATTTAACGGAAAGAACAACCAGCAGAATTTAAGTACATGGTAGCAGATCACTATATCATGCAAAAGACTACATCCCAAGTTGCTCATGCTTGTTGATGGTACTACTCAGTGAACTACAATGAGTTGCTCTCCTAGTTTAATCTCTAGTCCTAAACGCCACAGCTAAAACTCATGCTCACACACAACTGAAAGCATGTCTTGACAAGAGCAGTTTTTTTCTTGTATTTTACATGTAACATTAATCCCTTCTCATATATAACGCTGCAGTCATAAAAATCTCAGCTGCCTCCTAATTTGTGGCCCACAGATGCCATGCCGAACAAAAACTCTCATCTGTTTTAGCAATAACCTTCAACACATCAGCAAACACCCTTGTACCAGCTACTGGTAATGTCCTGCCATGTTGCAAAGGAAAAGCATGCGGCTCTGTTTTTATATAAAGAAAAGAAAAAGCAGGAAAGGATGGCAGGATGGGCCGTCCACTAGGAATGCACATACAGTATATTTACAGTGCAAACAGCATATGTCACCACTACTACAGGCTGTGGGGGACTCACAATTATATTCTACCAAATGATGAAGAGGGACTGGGCTGCGCTCAGGCCTGAGAGACATTTCAGAGATGGTGATTCTGTCCATTCTTTCAACTGCATGTGAAGATGAGCGAGCTTTGTGCACTCTCCTGGAAGGCGGCGAGGATGCGACACAAAGACTGGTACCAAAGTTCCACAGTTCCTGCCCAAACATCACGAAATGCCCCAGCAGCCCTGAACGCAGCCCCAGTCCGTCCGGCAGCGTTAAGCTGAAGGGTTAAGCTAGAACGATGAGCCATAATGAATTCACCTTTATTTATTTGTATTGCTCACTTCACTTTTTTTAAAAAAACAAAAATGGGTGAAAACGGCTAATGAAATGGTGTGTGGCGTGGAGGAGTTTCAGTCAAAGTCTCTGTTGACCAGGACCAGTGGGGCCACCAGTGTCCAGACATAGAGGGCGATGCAGATCCAGCTGGATGAAATCTTCACCCAGACTGACGGCCACTTGCTAGTCATTGTCTCGTAGTTGGAATCGGGGCTGAACAAGGAACAGAAAACACCGGGGAGTTGCATCAAACAGGTTCGTCTTCAAGCAAAACCCACCCAAAACTACAAACTGGCTGCCAACGAATGCATGAGAAGACAATATATTGATCAATGAGTTACATGAGTCGAACATGTTTTGAAATTGATGCTTTTATGCCAAAATGCAGGTCACATTTTTTCCAGATTTTTGTATTTTTAGTCTTGGAATTCTACGTATATTAATTTCATTCACTTGCATACAATCAATCTGTGATCTGTTCAAAGACATTCAAAGAGTTACTGTGTGATAGTAATTCTCCCACTTTCCTCCCAACCTGTCGGTTGTACAGGGAATATGCTTTACCTTGCTGCCTTAAGTACAAGAGAGCAGTTTTTTTTCCCATGGAGGCAAAGTAACAGTTACTCCCACTATTCAAAATACAGCATGTCTTGTGGCTGCACTGCATTCTGGTATATTCCCTGCATAAGTGGTGGAGAAACTGGACTCTTTCCTCTTGTACAATGGATTTCTCCCTGAATGATTGCAGAACGTCTCTGGGAAAGTTCTAGAAAGAAGACGATGCTCTTTGATTCTGAAGGACAGACTCCAAAAATAGACACTAGGCATTGATGTTTGAGCACACAAATATCTTCTGTTATCAAACTCCATTGTGCCTGTTGGAAATACCTGAACATGGCGTCACACAAAGTACAAATAAGCTAACTCGAGCTGGGTTGTTTGTACTATGGTAAACTGTATCGTCCCTACCAAATAAAGGAACAAATAAATAAATGATCCATATCCATGTCACGCCACAACACGTACACGTGCGACCGCTGCCTACCTGTACCAGTTGGTGAGGGTCATCATGATGTAGAGCGATGCCAGGAACAGCATGAAGTGGAAAAAGGAGTAGGAGTAGGTGACTCCATCCTTCTCATTGTCCACGGCCCGGTTCAGGCCGTCGCCCTCTTCGAAGCTGTCTGTCTGAGGCCCGTCTTCAATCAGTGCTGACTCATCACTGGTCAGAGTCAGCTTGTTGACCTGGGCGTTGGACGAGTTGCGAATGCTGAGGGAGAACCAGATAAGGAATCACAATAAATGAGAGCTGAATAGAGAGAGAACATGGTGTTGTCAAAGGCCTTATCAAACAAGACTAGGCATCTTGTGAGTACTGTACTATAAATGTTCTAATAAGAGAGAGAAGTAAAAAGCATTTCCTCACCTGGAATAGAGGACACACATGAGGAAGAGGATCAATCCCACGATGCCCTGGGCATCCCACCACTGGACCACATGGTCCTGGCCGGCAGGACTGGTGCTGTTCAAACCAATAATGCCTAGAAGGCTCGGGTTGCACTTCCTGTCTGTGAAACACAAGCAGGAAGTGAGAAACTGTAGTCCTTGCACAGAAAACCACATTTGGCTAAATGTTTGCTTCCAAAAGGTTATTGGCAAGGCAGAAGTCTTAGCTAGGAATGTAATAGTTATTCCAAAAGTGTTTTACTTTCATGGCAGCAATGATTTTACGATAGTCGGTGCTGCTCGTTTCAAATGGTGCATGACTCATTTTGGAACATAACTCTGCATACTGGAATGGATATAAAAGTGGCATGTGTAGCTCAATTTGTAAATGTCTCACATCCCATATCACTCAGACATTACACATTGCGTGAATGGCTTCTTACCAGGTTCATTTGTCATGGCGGACCAGGTCAAGTACATGGTGTACAGGGTGACGAGGGAAGACTGTAGCAAGCCAGACCTGGGCTGAGACTCCTGCATAAAAATCATCACATTAGCGGAACTTGGCTTTTCAGAATTTTGTTGACTACATAATGTTATTTGCCCACTGGTTGCCAGTTAGCTATCATCCATTCATATTCTATTTATCGTTCCCTTACACCTCTTTATCATTCCTAATCATTCTATCTTTCTCTAGAACATTTAGGAATACAGGAAAAATTGCCCCATCTATTTTCTGGGAGCTGCAACCTCTTGACCTCCTCACTATTGGTTGTTTGTATTAATGTTGCCTATCTTGGAACCGCCCAAAGTAGAAATGTTGAAGTCCCAGAGTACAGCTGGTGTTGACCTGGATCTGAGGCAGGATGGACATGACGGAGGCTGCGATGCAGAGCAGCATGTTGACACTGATGAAGGCCTTGTTCTCAGTGCAGCCATCAGAGTGGGTGTAGTAGACGTAGAACATGACCAGGGAAACCAGAGACAACACATAGTTCACTGCGGTGGCCGACAACAAAGCTGTGGAGAGACAAGCGTCAAAAGATAAATAGATCTAGAAGGCTCGAATTATCATGTTCTCTTTTATCGTACCCATTTTAACCCCCATCACAGCATTGTCACCATACCTGCATACCAGCAGCGAGAGTTGCCCTCCTCCATCTTCTCAACCCAGGACTCGTTCCAGGAATGGGCAAAGTCAATGAGTAAAACGAGCTGGATGAGGATGAAGCAGAAAGCCCCAGCCATGCCCACATAGAACCACACTGTGGGAACAAGACAGAGGAGATATTATATGCAGGTTTCAGAGAGTCAAATTTAAGATGATTTAAAACATATCGGGAATCGAATTTAAGACCAATTTAAAGACCTAGATAAAGAAACAAAACTCAAATGACCGATTTCAGATTGAAACAGCTCATATATATATATGATTGAGGTGATTCCTAGAATGCTATATGTATAGGTGTGTGTGCACTTGGTCTGATAGACCCAAGAAAGATTCAATGGGCTCAGTTGAGCAAACACTGACGTGGGTTCATTGGGTTGCACTCAGTTGTCACTGACAATTGCCAATCTCCATTCAAATTTGATTGGTTGACCAGCTTATATTTCAGGACACCAAGACTCGTCCATATTTGAGTTGTAAAAATCATATTTTTGAAGTAACAGTTGATGGTCTTGGCTGGATCTCATCCCTCACACTACCAGATAATGTGCACGATTACCACAAACTGGCACCACTTCAATCTTGTAATCAAAGATGCAAAATTATCACCATAATTAAGTCTCAGTTGCTTTCTGTCCTTGTTTGGAACCTATGCCACGTTCATGACATAGGCTAATTATATTCATTTATATTCTGTGAAATGTCAAAGAGGCAAGAAACACAACAACAGGTACCGGTGGTGAAGGGACCCTCTGGGATGAAGAAGGCTCCGATGGTGATAGCAGTGGCTGCAGCAAATTTAAAGAACCAAAATCTGAAAGAGATGAAGAATAGAAGCATCACATGCAATCCCCCCAACCTTCTGGTTTGAAGAAAGCTGACCAACCCACAATGAGCTGGTGCTGCCTTGAATGCTAACTGGCTTTCGCCCTGTTGGAGTCAACAAAACAGCGTATGCCAACCTGGGGTATCTTTGTGGATTTAATCCTAAAACATTTACCATGGTAATACCATCACAATACCTTCAGGAGTTACGACATGGTACTATGGACAGTCCATAGTTGCACATAATCATCAAATTTTGTGCTGGTGGGCCATTGCCAAGCTTCTCTAAATGATGCTGAATGTTAATTGGCTGATTGAGACCTTATTTTCTTGAGTATGACCACATCCTGTCAGATGATGTTGGGCCTTTGTGCTGGGATGAAATGTGTAAAGTCTGAAGACAATATGACGTACGGCCCCCAGATTAAGTGTGTCAAATGTGGTGATAACTGGACCTTGAGAGTGTTTCTCACTCTTTCTCCTCAGTAAGACATGCCTTTAACTATTTCTTTCAATGTAGTTTGCCACGGTACCAAAAAGGCTGAGAACCGTAGAATTACTGTTGTACGTTATAAAATAAGGAATGTAAAAAAAATAATATAAATAAAATGTGAAATAAGAAAACAAAAAAGTAGGAGCATGTGCAGTTGCTGTATGCAGGGGACTGGTTCAGTTAACATGTGGATGTGCATTTACCCACTAAGTGGATCTATGGTTGCCTTACCCATTATGTAGCGCAGCTCGTGGGTCCTGGCTGCTCTTGACTTTGATCATGAGCAGAGAGAAGAGCAGGAAGAACATGGCCATGCCAAAGCACACACGGTACACAGCCTTGTAGCCAACCAGAACATCACAGTTGACATGACCCTCCACGCCAGGAATAGACGAACCCATCCCTCCTTCACAAAACCCTGGTATCTGCAGGAAAAGACAGCAGAGAGCAAAAGATTTAGAGCTGCACCAGGCAACATTTTGTACAAAATTACAGCCATCTAATCAGCCTAAGCCAGGAGGTTGGGCGGCAACTGAGTTACTAATTTTGACATTGAACTGTCACAGGAGACAGTACAGCACTGACCATAAATTCTGTTAAATAATTAAATTCTCCTTCCAATCTAGAAGGCGACAAAAGGGGTGGTCAATTATACAAAATACAAAATCTGCGATATTCATCCAATGTATAACAAAGAGAGGATTATGACAGCATGAGACAATACAGGCCCTGTAATCTTTCCAATTCTTATTGTACTCTTTTATTCCTTTCACTGTTATATATTCCATTAATATTTTACACTGGGAGCCCAGCGTACCTTCTTGAGCTGCCCCTCCATGCCAGGCATCAACATGATGCAGGCAATGCCCACTCCCAACAGCAGGAAGAAGGCGTAGATGAGGCGGGTCACAGTGGAGTTATTCCCACTGGGACAGCAGCGGCACAGCAGGCAGGGGGCACTGCCACAGAGGCAGGGGATCTGGCAAGACAGGAGAATGCAAACAGCTCATGAACGTAATACAGCCACTCACCTGAGCTATGAAGCACATTAGTAGAGGATCAGTGAGAAACAACTTAGTGGTGTGAGCACACAGGGTGCAAAACTTGTTTTTTCATCCACCTTTACAACAGGGCAAAACAAACTCATAAACACGGCTGTACAAAATAGACAGTGTAAAGTCAACATTAACTGCTGTATAAATGGCAAGACAGATAAACTCACTAGGTATGTACTGTAATGTGTATGTGTTAAATGTGCAGTATGTACGTTTTGTATTTGAACATTTATATAAAAATAATACATCCATGGAAATCGTATTGATATGCTGAATAAAGGTATGGCTGCCTCCGAAAATAAATCTAACTGAATAATCTATAATTTTTTAATAAGATTTACAGTCTAGAAAATATGTTTTTGGTTTGGTCTGATTTCAAACACCACAGTGAGGGCATACGACAACCAGCAAATTAAATTTCTTTATAAGGCTGTTGCCAGGATAGAAATCCTAGGTTGGCAGTGGGTACGATAAGACTCAGCAATATCATCAAGCTGCAGGCTCAGAGACCACCACATCCACAGTTGTATACCAACAGTTTTAGACCAAACACAGTTTTAGACCAATGGCTTTAAACTGCTTGTTTGGGCATGGGTTTTCTCAGGTTAAGGATGGGGTAAGACCTGTTGTAAATAATTTACCTGATTCAGAGACATTTTTAGCTCTAAGACTGCTGGTCTAAAACTGTGGTGGTTCTCCATGCTTGCAGCTCCATGTATCTCAAGCTCAGGGCAAAACAATCAACATCTCATCGCAGAGAGAGAGACAAAGAGCTGGCCAGTTTTCTCCTTGGCCGGCAAACTAACAGTATGTCGCTGTAAGAGCGAATCAATGAGGTTAGCATCAGGGGTGAGCGAGTACACCATTATCTATATTTGTATCTGGATTCTGGACTGAACATGGTTTAACTCGGAAATCGGTCTGACTTAAATTGGAAGAAGCCATTTTAAGCCTGAAATGGGTGGGGGTTACAGAGCAGCCTCACAATTAGGCTTCTTTTCAATGTTTTTGATCCGAGTCAAAAATCAAAACACACGCATTATTATTATAAACAGCACTGAAACCTTCAATCAATTAAAATGATAAGTTGAAATGCAGTAACAATTGGATTATCATACTTATATCTTTTGTTTTTATTATTTATTTTGTATTTTTATAAGTAAACTTAAACACAGTGCTGATTGTGTGTTTCTGATCATTCTATAGCTATATATAGCAAGTCAATACAAGTCAATGCAGTGTAAAAATCAACCTAACAAGTTTTTAAGTAATAAAAAATGATAATAACAATAATAATGCTATTATTACTACATGATTCATAGTAATAATAATGATAATGAGTGAACTGACTCAACATATTCGCACACTGTTAGTCAGTTCAAGATGTGAACAACATTTAATACAAAAAAGAAAGTAGCTTACTGAACAAATGTAGAATCTTTAGTGCTTTATTTAGATACTGTAACAAGACATTTCATGGCCTCCACTGCTGGATTCCACTCCAGCCACACTTAAGTATCCTGAAATTCTATGGGAAAGACTGAACAAAAGACCTATCCATAGCATTCACCCGCCCCCATCTGATTTCATTAACAGTGGGGGACAGAAATGTGCAGTACAAGGTTTTACTCCCACGACTAGACTCGTTTCTAGGACTGAATAGCACCAGTGAGGGGTAGTTATCTTTATTATGTGACAGTCAGATAGCTGTTTAGCCTGCAAGATACATGTTGCACTGGACCACATCTGTGCAAAACCTCAGTCAAATCTGCAAATCAGTATTTTTTTTAGATATTTTTCTGGCAGTACTTCTGCAATGCAATGATTCATTACAAGTCACTGTGCAATTGTGTGTGTGTGTGTGTGTGTGTGTATATATA
>OMKZ01029150.1:0-12221 GCA_900302535.1 Neoniphon sammara
CTCCCCACACACACACACACACACACACCCCACACCCCCTAAACCCCCCACCTTTTCCACCTTATGCCCATGAGATTTCCCTTCCCTTTGGCAACTCTGTATCTTTTTTAAAATCTCTTATTGAATGATAAGACTGACATTATGTGACAAGGACTGAGGACTACTGTAAAGAAGACATTGATACAAATAAACTACACGCACACATACACACACAAATGAAGGCAGGTGCTTGCACAGATACTATAAATTGTTGGAGGCTGTCATACAGTGAGGAATCACGCTAAAACCATTCCTATTTCAGAAAAAACTGTAGTATTTTGGGTGATTTTTAAAAAAAAATATAGATAAAGAAAAATAAAACTTGGGCTATATATTTTCTGAAAACAAATTAAGAGACCAAAGTAAGACAAATAACTATGGAAAGATTAACTTTACCTTCCGTGATTCCGTGATGATTCTCTCATGAAATGATGATCCACAGCAACTGCAGCCTCTCGGTCCTCTCTGACACACTTCTTAAGTTTAAATAGTTTTTCACAAAACACCCGTCTGCGCGTGTGGAGTTTGACTTAAAAGAAATATACCCTAAAACATGTGAAATGTGAATTGTTGCGAAACTATCAATTAATATGTTTCTAAAGGCCAAAGTCTATCTGAATGGTAGAAGTGTGTGAGAGACAGAAAGCAAGACCAAGGAAGAGAAGGAGAGGGAAAGAGAGAGGGGTGGCGTGGAGTGTGAGGTTCACATGTTTTACTGTGAGAGAGGTTGAGCCTTATCTCAAGGACTCCGCAAGTCTCTCTCTCTCTCTCTCTCTCTCTCTCTCTCTCTCTCTAAGGCTATAATAGATGTGACAAGGCTCAACTTGTGAGAGGCTGCACACACACACACACACACACACAGGGGAGGGGGGGGGTTGTTTACAGTAGTTTATGGTGATCATTGGAATGGCAACATGACCTGGAAATGCCTTGAAAAAAATTAATCACATGACCTTGCAACAAGAAGAATAAGCAGGTGATAGGTTCCCAACTCTGTTTGAGGATTTGGTTGGCAAATTTGTTGAAATACACCATTATTTGGATGATGTTTGTGTGTGTGTGTGTGTGTGTGCGCGCGCGCGCGCGCGTAAAACCTCTCACAAGTTTTTTTTGGTCACATATCCATTGTAGCTTGGTTTCCACTACAGAGCCAAACAGTCACCTAACTCAACTTACGTGGCACGTGGGGACCTTTGATTCCCTAATAACACCTTTAGAATCATTAGCTCTTTATCTTTATCTTTATATCCTATGTGAACATTTGCATTTTCAGTTAGAGATGGCAGACTGTATCATGCCACCATCGTCATGCTAACTCAACACCACTATTACGTGTCACAATGTTTAAGACTATTTTATTACGATTATATACTTACATATCATTAATTTACCTATAAATAACACCGGATTTTACCGAGCTGTTCTTTTTACTTCACTTAGTGTCGTCATATGAAAACCAATGCAGAACCTTTGAGACGTGGGCCGCGGGACTCGGGGAACATTTATAGGTGAACACCAGCGTTTTCCGGCTGGATTGTTTTGAATTTTTTTTAAGCCGGGGCGAGATACTGGCAGGTAAATTAACTTTTTCAGGATTGTGTGAAGCAGTTACATATTGTTTAGCGTCATGCATTAGAATATGAACGGAATATATGGCTGCTAAGTCAATTTTATTGAACGCCCGTCATCTGGTAAAGGAAGGCAGGGTTTGGAAATTGTAACGATATAACGTTAGTCTGTGCTTGCTGTCTGTCACGTTTCATATGTTGTATGCATGTTTTTTCTGTTTTACAGTAACATTAGCTTTACAAGATCTTCATTTTGCCTCAAGTAGTCCTAGCTTTTTCTTTGCTTCCTGGAAATAATTATTTTCCTTCGGTGAAGAGACCACGTAAACATTAATGTTAGTCATAGGAAGGTGAAGGTGATTTGAAGAACAGCTTTTAAACGTTTTTAGACGTGCAACCCTCCTGAATTGTACTCTTCTTCCCTTTCCCTTTGGTTAACATCCACTGCACTCCTTGTATCCTACTGAAGCCCGAGTTTTTGTCTCTCTGTGTCGTTCAGCCTGGCGGAGATGTCCACTCTGTTCCCGTCTCTATTTCCTCGGATAACGGAGTCGTTGTGGTTCAACTTGGACCGGCCCTGCGTGGACGAGACCGAGCTGCACCAGCAGGAGCAGCAGCACCAGACGTGGGTGAGGAGCATCAGTCTGTCTTCAACCAAAATGCAAAATGCACATGCAACTATTGCACACTCATTTCTTGGCAACACTACCTCTCTCACATTCACATTCATGCCTTTAATTGTGTGTCCATGCACGATCACAAACGTTTGTCTTTGCATGCATACATCATTCACATTTACAACAACATGCACAAAATAAATCAATCTAACCCGAGAGAGTCCATATTGTGTATCTTGTCTCTCCAACTCAGCTACAGAGCATTGCTGAGAAGGACAACAACCTGATGCCGATTGGGAAACCCATTTTTGAGGTATTTTTTTGGCTCTAAACACATTAAGGGTGGGGATTTCCACAGCGCTGATCTCATTTTCAAAGTGTAAATGAAAATTAACCAGCTGTCCTGACCTTTGCTGTGCCACAGTAAGAAACTCATAAACTGGCTAAATTAGACAACTGCTCTCTCTATACAAATAACTCGGAGTGTGTTGTGTTTTGTAATGGATCGTAAAAGTCATTCTCTCTGCTGTAAATAGTTCAGAAAAGATTCATACCCTTCACGCCTACTGTGGGTACTACTTAAAGTCCTAGAATTTTTTGCCTTTTAGAAAAGAGTAAAAAGAGCCTGTTTTTGTGTGTTTGTGTCCTCCATCTGTTTATATCTTCTCTGCATACAATTTGTAGCAAACATTTGATGAGGAAGAAGAGGAGGATGATGAGGATGAGGAGGACAGTGAGGAAGACTCTGAAGATGAAGAAGACATGCAGGACATGGACGAGATGAACGACTACAATGAGTCACCTGACGATGGTGAAATCAACGAGGTCAGAGTTCTCATGTCACACCCAGCACCTTGAGATTTAGACCAGCTTCATTAAGATTTATTTTAATCTTATTTGACATGATTATAACCGTGTTTTCCCACTGATTGTTGCCCCTATTTGGCTGCTGAGTTGAATAGTATGTAAAGTAGTGGAAGTGGTTTTGCAGAATTTCAATCATTGGAAGCATTTTTGCTCAAAGAGATTTAATTGAAAAACATCACTCTGCAATGTCTGCAGAGAAGGGGAACCCCAGTTGTTTTAATTGCATATATGAGGCATTAAAAATGTATCTGACTCTTTCCACTCTGTTATATTCTCTGTCGTCTTAATCCTTAAGTTAATGATTGATTAGGCCGCCTACAGCGTATCATGCATGTGAGTAGGTTGTTACATTGTTTAATGCAGTTGTAAAAGTGTGGTGTTAAAATCCCTGTGCACTGTGTCAGGAGGTTAAGTTTGATGCTTAACTTCCTTACAGAACCTGAACACACATTTTCTGAGCTGAAATCACATTTTCTAACTGAAGGCATGGTTAATAAATGACTTGAGATATAACTGAATGGTTCTTACTCGCACTGTAATGTGTTGGTTTCTTTTTAATTTACCTTAGTTTACTTAGTGTACTCAACAGAAAAATAATCCTGTTTCGTCTTTCATCTGGCTCTGTTTGTCTGTCAGGTGGACATGGAGGGAGCAGACCAAGACCAAGATCAATGGATGATTTAAGCTAACAGACTTTACTAGTCTCCATCAAGCTGTGTGATGCTGTGTCCCCTCAGCACTGGACTACTGTTCATTAGATCTGTGGCTCAGATCTGTTTTCACATATAAAATCTGTTTTCAAATATAAAATGATTGAAATTAAGGCCTATAGGCATAAGACTTAAATGGGGTAAATGCATTTACCCCATTTGAGTGGGAAGTAATTATTGTTTCTACTTGGCACAAATTCACACTGTTACACAAATGCAGAGGTTGAGGTGTCAACATAACCCAAGCCATTCTTGTCCTTTCACCTTGTATGAAACTGCAGACACACAGTGCCTATGCTATGGCATTGTGTGTGAGTGAGTGAGTGAGTGAATGAGAGAGAGAGAGGCAGCAGTACAGATCACCCTTTAAGGGCCTTATTCATCTTTCTGATTTGAACTTTGACTTTGCTGTGTCTTCAGTCATGTGTCACATCTCAGAGTTTCCACACTACTGACTTGTAACAAACAGCAGCTCAGCCAGCGCGTCCACCTCTGGATGTGCTGATTTCATAGAATTAGAATTATCTAAATTGTACTGAAATTACAATTTGTTACTTTTCAGTTTGTAACTTCAATTTATAGTTCCAAATTAGCATTATTTTATGTAAGGACAGCACATTATTTCTCTTGGTGAAATTCATTTCAACAATGGTTTTGTAACCATATTGAAACTCTGTAACAGCCATGATGATCTCTTCAGGATGTTGATTCAAATAGGAATGCACATTTTGTACATTCAAATTCTGTGGTCAGTATAACACTGCCTACAGGCTTCTATAAATCTATAGGTGGCTCTAGATAGATAGAAGTTTTTTTCTATTCAGAACATTAAACCTGGGCAAAATATTTGAATTGGTGAAGTTAATGTGTTTTTTGAAGGCCATGGCCATAATTCACTCAGTGCCCATTTAGTGTTGCTTTTGCATTCCTGTGACAATCACACGCCCAGGAATGAGGTTAATAGTTAGCAAATTATAATGTCACAACCAACTCAAGGTCAAGGATCGTGTCATCTGCTTTTCATGAATCATGAAGGTCACTCATCTTCTGAACATCTTCTGCACATTTACCTATACTAAACTACATAGACAGGCATTCTTAACTCAGATGAAATATAACCATAGTGTTTTGCATACAACTTTTAATGAATTTGTTGTTCATGATCATTTTGTAAGTGGTTAATTATTTTTGTTTAAATAAATAACTTGTATATAGACACATGCATTGGCTCATTTATTTACTGACAAAAGATGATTTTGATTTATTTATTTTATTTTGTAAAAGCAAATTTATTTAGTTTTTTTATTTAATTATTTTTATCCAGCAGGGGGCACTGGGGATTATAGTAAAAGGAGGCAGTCGGGAGATCCATAGATAAATGGAAGAACATGGTATCTTTACAGAGAAGAGCAGTGCAGGAATGGCAGCATTACAGTCAGTTAAATACTGAGGCACCAGTCATTAGTTGATGGTTGGCTGACATTGAACTGGTTGGAGGGCTTAATTTGCATAGAACTTCTTCACATTTTACCTAAGGTATTCACTCAATATCCTCCTTTATCCCATGAATAGTCATAAAAGGCATATTTCTGCAATTGTAATGTGTAAATCTGCATGCTCTACTTGATTCCCTGGAACACCAGCTCGGCCATCCCATCCCTGATGCCCTTGATGTACTCCAGTGTGGCTCGATGGACCCTCCACTCATACAGGCCGCTCCTGCGCACGTGTCTGAGGAAGTTGGGAGCCCCGGGGAACAGAACGTTATCGGCCACTATCATTGATCCCTTCCCTAATAGACCAGAGCCCTCCAGCATCTGTAACACACACACACACTTGAGGAATGATTTAAATACAATTTGAGATAGTTTTACATTATTTGAGTATTTAAATTTAAGTTAATTATTAAGAATTGAATACACTGTATAATATTCTGTAGCTGCATTGACCGCAAAGTTTATAGGATTGAGTTGTTGTTGTTGTTTTGTGTGTGTGTGTGTGTGTGTGTGTGTGTGTTTTATCCTGAGATGTTATTTCAAATATTGTAATACTTTTACTTGAGGTGAATATTTAAAAGGGGGACTTGATATTTACCAAAGTAAAGATCTGTTAGAGTATTTAAATCTAAATAAGATTTGTGAACTTTTCCTCCAGCAGGGCTTAATTGGCAATTCATGCAATAACACAGTAATCTGCTTTGGTACACTTTCAATGGCTGCATTATCGTCTACATTGACCCCAGTCACTTTTCGTAGAGACGTTGCAGTCAGCCAGAACTCATGGCACTGCACACCTGCACACCTGCCATAATAATGGCAAATACATTTTTCCTTTAACCTACTTAGTTGCCAGATGTGTGGTCTTTTTGCAGCAGACAGCAGCAAAATGGGTGCCAGAGAATTTAGACAATCAGCAAAGTATCTGAAAAAAATCAAACAGGATACAATCCTGATACTCCAAACAAGACGTTCAAATAAAAAGTGAGACTGTGGATCAAGCATTGCAAACTTGCTCGGTGCATGTCCCACAATCCATTTCTGCCTTGCTCAGATGACACTATCCTCTTAGTCATCAAGAGACATCAAGGAAAATAAATTACATTACGGGATTTCAGCAGTCGTACATCTATGCGTTCTTAGCAATTTTTCCAAACAGTCACCTGCAGATCAGGGAGGTAGCACTTCTTCCAGTGGTCCATGAAAATAAAATCCAGTCTCTCCAGACCATAGTCAGACCGTAGCCGAGGAATCACCTCATCAGATGGACTGACGATTAACTCCACCTGAAGGACACATTGCCCTGTAAGCAAAAAACTTGGCCAAAGCATAGTTGAAAAAGCTTTTCCGTGACATGCATGCAAAGTAATATATTTTTCATATTGGCCATATACATTTGAATGAAAAAATCCAGCCATTGCCACAATGACAAATGTGTGAAAAAAACAAAAACATTGGTGCTGGTCTGCATTCCGTATGGTCAAGATAGACCATTTATCGGGCATATATGAATGTGTGCGAACAAAATTGTGTTTGTGCGTGCAGGTCCTCTCACCGTGTCGTCGTCGAAGCCTGCCAGGCGGATGATTTTCTCAGCAATGGCAGCATTCCTCTGGTCCATCTCCACGCTGTAGAGCCTGGCACCCAGAGGCAGACACCGGGCAATCCGCACTGTGCTGTACCCGCAGTGGGCACCCAGTTCCAGCACGGTCAGAGGGCTCTGCTCTGACAGCAGCCGGTCCAGGATCTTCCCTATAAACACACACAGAGAGACAAAGACACATTGACCAACACACACAAACATATACATACATACCCAGGGGAGAGACAAACCAGGTCAGGTTGTTAGAACTCAGTTAAACCTGCACAATCCATTCTCCAAGTGAGAACCAATGACAAAAATGTAGAATAGAATATGATAGAATAGGTAGATGAAGATTATATTTTCTGTTTGAGGGTGGAGTTTCTTAACTTAGGTCAGGTGCTGTTATCTTGCTTGTTTTGTTCACCTTTCTCAAAGCCAAACTCAATGCAATTTCAATCCTTAATCAGTTTGATAATTTCTGTGGGTTTCCGTGGTATCTGTCATCACATTGCTGTGTTTTTGTTAACTATAACCAGACCCCGAATGATACTGGATTTTTTGAGGCTGGCACCAGTATTTGGGACTTAAAAAAAGCTTCCAGTAATGATATATAGGCTTATAGTTTAGAACACATTTTTAGAGAGAATCCCTCAAATTGGTAATCAAGTAGTTATAATGAACATAAGCTACTGTATATGCTCGAGGCTCAATATCAAATCAGTTGAATAAATGTCTTAAGGTCTTACCACAATCTGTTCCACCATCTGCTCTGCTGTGACACATTGCCCTGGCAACTCACTGCTATACAAAGTACGGTAAACACTGCAGTCTGCTGGACAAACTGTTTAATGATGACACTGTTTTTAAATTATCTCATGTTTAGTATGTATGGTTGTTTGTCACACATCAGCCAGCATATACGGCAATACTGATATATCTGTGATGGGCCAATATCAGATTATAATATCAGCCAGTAGATATATCTGCTCTAACAGACTGCAGACATCACTTTTGGATTTCAATAACAATAATTCCACTATATATGTTGTGTTATTTCTCAGCTCTTGGTATTGTTGCTTTTCCGTTGTTTTATTCACCTCTTACAGACAGTGTTACTGATAAACTAACTGACCTAAGGCTGGTTTATATGAATGAGTTATCTGTTCACCTTTCTTAGGCCCAATGTTGCTGATGAACTCCACCTTGCTGCACCAGGTGTCGAAGGCATCCAGGATGCTGTCCGGGTCTCCAGGAGTGGCGTGGGTCAGAACGTACTGGAAGGCCCGTTCCTCCCGGCTCAGGCCAGTGGTGCAGTCCTTCCACATCCTGACCAGCACCGCCCGGTAGAACAACACAAAGTAGTAGCGGTACCGGATGATCAGTGTCACTAGCAAAGGGAGGAAGGCCAGAGCGATGGCAGGAGACACCATTCTTGCAAATGCAAAGAAAAACAGACACCAAGTTAATTTCACTGATCATTAATATTAAATCTGGTCATATGCAGCAAGGGAATGGTGGAGAGGTGTAGTAGGTGTTCTTTTTTAATCCGACTTCATCTTCTGCAAATAACTCGAGAGAAGCAGTTTATCTTTTATGTTAATAAAGTGATTGCAATTTTCTCTCGTTCCCCTTAAAATTAACCTTTACATGAACTTTATGCCTGTATTCTACATAAAGCCGCACCTCTGTGTCTCTGTTACACTCATTAACACATTTGGTTTGTGTATTTTCAAATCTACACTGTAACTACATAATAAGTGGTCAATTTGTGCCGTTTACAGACATCTCTTAAAACAGTCCCACCTGGAGATCACAGATACAGAAATCCTGCAAGTAGTTCTTTTTGGAAGCAGTGCAGTGAGTATTGAAATATTGAAATATAGTAAGATTTCTGTGATGCCTATGTCACGGACACACAGAGTCATTCTACACTAAGAGTAATAAAATAATCAGGCCTTACATTCAGAGAACTTCCCAGAATAGAGGCAGCACTGTTACAAGAATACAGGTCATGTCACACAAACTTAAGAGGCCAACTCATCACTCTTGTTCCTGCATACACAAAGTAAGTCTACAACTCTGGATCTATGGTTTGACTGACATGCCCTCTAAGTGTTAAATAATCAAGTAAGTAAAATTTCAACTGCAACACAACAGAAATATAAATTGCAATCATTTTATCATGAGTTTTTAGTGATTTGAGAAAAAAGAAACAAAAAATATATTAAAAATATTATGCTATAGTATGGCTTGATATTCATAATGGCTATTACAATATCATTGTTGAAAAAATAGTTAACATGTCGATACAATCATCTGCCATGAAAAAAATGAATTGCTAATTATTGCCGGTATAGAACATTTTGGAATAAATACCTTTAATTATCTACACATAAATATGCTTTCACTTACTGGCTGTGGTGGATGTGATAGGAAGGAACTCAGCTTCTCTAGATCATTCTACAGCCTCTGGTAACTGGACTCTACAAGCATCCTGCATCTTATATAAAACTGATGCATTAAAATAAAATAATTGAAATAAAACATCTCTTCCATCACAAACGCACAAACTCACCTGCAAGTTTTTTTTGGCGAGGGCAGAATAGCAGTGAATGCGTTAGCCAGAATGAACGCAGCACTACAGCTGAAACAAGTGAAGGAAGGCAGGTGTGTGTTTGTGTGGGTTGGAGGAGGTAAGAGACCTGGGTATGTAAATAATTTATACATCACGTGTGTGTATGTATATATGCCGTCTAATTATTTAACATCAGTAACGAGCGCTGATCGTAATATAGCTGTGTCAACAGCTGTTTAATAGTGTGCTTACTCATTTTTTATCTGAAGCACAAGGAGCTTCATGTCTAGATCGTTAGAATATGATCTGTAATGTAGGAGTAGGGACACAGGGAGAGGCGGTGTGAAATAAACATTTGATATATCAGGTTAACATCGGCAGGTGTCTGTGTGTGGAGTCCAGTTTCTCTCTTCACCCACAGTCATGATGGAAAGATCCAGACAAACACAAACACGTGAAGTATCAAAACCTTGTTTATGGAATAACATCCAACAACAGTCAATACAATATAATATATCAAGAATATACAAAACAACAAATTCAATCATATATTGAAATATGTGCAGTCAAATCATATTAGACACTTAATAAAAGCTCTTGAAAAAAGTAAAAAAAAAAAAGCAATAACGTCAGCTGATGTGGATTTTTGGTATTCAGGATTAGCCTACACCCAGGTTTTTAGGGGTGTCTTTCTGGTTTAGATCACCTTTCCTTTCCTCTCTGTTTATCTTTTCAGCTAATTTATTTCTCAACTTGCTCTGTGATGGATTGGCAGCCTGCCCAGGGTATTTCACTGCCTTCTGCCCAGTGCATGCTTGGATAGGCTGCAGACCCTCTGAATAGGAATAAGAGAATATGGAGAAGGAGTGAATATTGCTTTTTTTGCCCACAGTACAAAGTAGCTCTATTTCACATCTAAGTGATATAAGACATAATAAACTAATAGCTACAATGCAAATATATCAGTGGAGAGCTGATTGGTAAACGTGATGGGGTGGGGTTATATGGTGCAGCCTCAAATTGGCAATAGTCCTCTTTGGAAATTCTGTATTTAAAATGGGTTGGGAGCATGAAATGATGCAAATCCAAGATACTGCTCATTTATACATTATGTCTTTTGCAAAACACATTAAATTTGTTCCAGTGGGAGTGATATAGACCAGATCAGTGCACAGAATCACAAGCTGCATATGACAACAAGTTACTTAGCAACATCCGTGGGGCAAGATTGCAGAGCCAACATGGCTGCTTTGAAAACTGCAGTGGCTGAACATGGTGGCTATGGCTGTGAACAGGGCTGTTTGAGGAGAGCCCTGATGAACTTCTTCAGCTCTTTGTCCTCTCTGGTCCATTTCACCAGTCGAGTCAGCACCAGCCGTCCCTCCTCAGCCTGAGCTAGGCCCAGATACCACCCACCTAGGAACCCACTGCCCTCCTTGCCTCCTCCCTTCCCTTGTCGCTGCTCCATCTCTTCCACCTCTGCTCCCTCCTCCTCCAGTGTGTCTGCAGAGTCCAGGCCGGGGCAAGTGCAGGAGCCCCCTTCCTGCAGCCACAGAGCATTATGGGCCATTGCCCCTCCAACTCCCTCGGCCCTCTCTGCACCCCCACCGGCCCACCTTAGGATGCGGCTCCGGCCCAGAGGGACCAGCTGACGGTCCCCTCCCACCACTGACACACTGCCCAGACGCAGCTTAAAGGCTGGGACAGAGACAGAGAGCATATTAAATGTGTCATCTCAGACACATCACATGTACACGTTCAGGGACATCACAAAGAAAAGACACTGATGTATTATGTAGTCCTCTGTGTCATTTCTTGATTATTTTTTCTCACCATATGGACTGTGGCAGAAGTTGTCCTGGATGTCAGTCTCTCCCTCAGCAGCCAGACTACAGGCATCACAGATAACACTCCCTGGGGATAAAAAGGAGAGTGGGGGGATTAGATGACTGTGTGTGCATGCAGGGTGGTGGGAGGTAGTGTAGGGGACACTTGGTGTGATGTAAACAAAACAAGCATAAAACGACTTCATAAAGGGTGGGTGGTAAGTCTATGTGAATAAGTCACTATTATCACTATTGACAGTGATTTGGAGTTTGCAAGTGTTGATTGAAGTGTTGATTACAGAGCTTGGCTCTGTGCTCTGGAGCGCCTGTTGACAACTATAATGAAGTCCTAAATTAATAGGTGGGGACCTGTACAAAAACTTGCACAATGTTAGTTTTCACACTGACACAGAGGATTTTATATCATTCCCCTGTAAGACTATCAGGTGTACGTTACATTTTCTAAATAAACGAATAAAAACAACCCCATACACATCATTCCCTCATAAGTAGCCTACTCTTCTCGGTAAGATCTTTTAAATGAGAAAAAAACTGAGAAGCTCTCTTGGCACTGCTTTGATTTTGCTGAGTAAAAGAATGACAAAAAATCGACCACTACAGCAGTTTGATTTTCCTGACTGTTCACAGGCGATGTTGCTAAGTTACCCTAATTTATTTATTTCCGATAAAACGGAGCGACAGCCAAATATGGGAGTGTAACGGATAAGTGACAATAACGAGAAGTGCTATGAATTACAATGGAGAGTAGTCCTAGTAATTATTGTGATTTGAAAATATGAACGAGTAATGAATTACTTTTTATTTATTTATTTATTTTTTTAGCAACTACACGACTGTCAGATCAGCTCACTAACCTTTTAACGCCTCCTCCTGCCTGACCTCCTCTCTCGTGCGCGCCTCCTGCTCGCCGGTTACCG
>OMKZ01029153.1:0-10299 GCA_900302535.1 Neoniphon sammara
CTCTATGTATGTGCATGTGTGTGAATGTGTTTGTCTGTGTGTGTGTGTGTGTGTATGTGTGTGTGTGTGTGTATGGATTACAATGTGCTTTCATTTACACAGCAGTAGCATATTGTGAAATATGGATAGATAGATAGATAGATCGATAGATACTCCTACAGTATTACAACTAATACTAATAACATATTCATGCATTGGAATCTTATCAAAAAGTCTCATTAGAATTAATGTAATTAATGCAGGTTAAGGGTTTTTCATAGACAATCAGTGTAATATATCAGTCAAACAGCATCATGTTAATCCTGTCAGAGGTTGGACAACACTGACTAGACCAGATGTGATTTTGAGTAAAAGGCCAATATTGGTCTGATACACTGACAAACCAATATAACAGCTTTATCCTATTTGAAATTATTTCAGGACTGAATCAGCACATCAAAACAAACCTTGAATTAATTAATCAAAGAGCCCTGCTTTACCCTGTTTGTTTAATGTTGTGAGGTTTTTTGTGGATGTTTTACATAGCCTGCGTTTGCTCGAAAATGTATTTACTCCAGCAATAACAATTGAACTGTGACAGTGAACTTTTTAATGAGCAACTTGTTGGGGTTGGGAAACTGCAGAAATAACCATCCCCAGCTATGGGTGGCAAGCCATGTATAGAATGACTTCATTAAACGCTGAGCAGTCCGCCAAGTTACAGCATGTGAAAGTTAGTTAATGTCTAATGAGAGTGGAAATACACATCCAACGGTATTGACATGTGGAGTGATTGGTGCTCCCATCGGAGAGCGAATGGAGCGTCTCAAAGTGATGGGAGACGCCGGCGGAATGCAGAGTCGTTTTCCTGCAAGGTGACATTAACTCATTCTGCACTAAATTTAGTATGGAAAAAAATCACCACAGATCCTTGTTCTAATGGTGCGGATTGAGGAAATTTGGCATGAGAACACTCATTAGATGCTATTAAACCAAACAATCGAGCCCTACTTTTTGATTAATCATATGCATGGGCCATAACAGTCATTTTTGTAAGCGAAAAAATGTGTTATTCAGGTCCATAACACATTAAGTTATATCAAATCAAAGCGCACATTGTCAATATATGGCTTATTTTGTGCCTAAGAATGCATTTTATCTGATTTAATGCTATTTTCTTCCACTGCAAAGGGTAACTTTTCTTTTTCTTTATTTTTTTTTGATTTATGATATCAGTGTCATGCTTGGATTATCATCCATCAGTTTGCTTTTGAAAAAGTCTGGATAGGCAGCGAGAGTAAACACAGATTTAGACAAGTTGCTGTCACACACAGCCTTGGAGTGTTAAGCTGTACAAACAAATCCCATATGACTAAATATATTTGAAAGCAAATGAAAGGCTTTGCCAAATGTTTTTCTGTCTCTCTTTCACATGAGACACAAAATAAACACTTTCTCAGCTGCATTCTGCACATGTTCGGAGCACACATCGTTTTAGTGCACCATTGCGGCTCAGTTGCACACCCAAAAAACAGGTGTTAACATTACAGAGACAATTGCTGTGGCTGGTTGTATGTTGACGGCGCCTGTGCACAAAGCCTGTTGGTGTACATGTGTGGAATCGTGTGCAAAAAGTCATGTATCTGTGAAAAAGAGACAGACTCAAAAGGTCTCATTTTGCCATCATAGTCCGTTTATTTTAAATCATAATGAGCCCTATTAAATTCGCCCCGTTCATACTTCAGGGCGGTGTTACAACAGCTGAGCGTTTAAGAATTTAACTGAAACATTTTCCTGCGGCGCCGTGTTCATCAAGAGAGAAATTCAGGTCAATCAGTCAGAGGTGAGACACTTTGGTCCTTCGTACCTGTACACTGTCGATCCTCACTGTGGTTTGCAGCACTTGAGCAAAATCACATATCATTATACAGCCTGTAATTAGTACAAGCAGGCACATATTCTCGCACAGTCCCCTTTTGCTACTCAAAGATACCTCACAGCCACATATACTCTCCAGAATCTGTTTCTTTTGCAAACAGTCCTACCTGCGATTCAGCGACAGGTATTTTAGTGAATCACTTCAGCTAGGGCTTTAGTCCTAAACCCTGTAAAATATAAACATCAGCACCTAGTGACTAATAACCAAAGCATGGGTATAGCAGCATTAATATGACAGAGTGTCACTCATAGTGTCACACAGCAAATTCCTACCTGACCTGTTTGGTATATGATTTGACAGTCAAAAATCTCACCCCAGTAAATCCCCTCCATACTAAACCTACAACTGCTGTTAACCCACACATGACAGCACTGAACAAGCAGAGGGAATTTACACCTGGTCAGTGGACTGCCACAACCAAAGACAGGCTCTGAAATCTAAAAAGATATTGGTTGAAAGCCTGATTATGAGCTACACAAATATGTCATGAATTAAGAAATTATTTGACGTGATTAAAGTTCCTGACCAACATGCTGGTTTTCATTTCCTCCTAGGTAGTCTAATAATAATGCAGTCACGGTAATGTGTAATTGCCTTAGGCCAATGAGATGCTTTTTGCACTCTGCCTTAAGTGAGCATAATTTCTGCTTCTCCTGGCCTTAATATATCCATAACTGACACCCTTTTTTCCTATTAAAATGCTATTGCTTGAGGAACCACACAGTTCCACTGAATACTGCAGCTACTGTCTTGTGTTTTAGTGCTAAACACACTAAAACGCATAAAATGATCAAAACATCTAAATAGCTAACTAAACTAGGGTTTTGACTCGTGGATTTTAAAAGAAATCAACATACTGCGCCTGAAACCACATTCGCTCAGCTCAACTAGTACTTGAGTGTACCAAAGGACTTTTGTAATTCCAATGACTACATCAGACTTGAAGGTATAGCCGCACGCTTGTGATTGCTATGCTGAATAAATCTTTGTCCTGTTATTTGGGTTTGTGTCACCTTCATACAGGTCGATGGGTCAATGGTATTCACCAACATTATCATAATGTGTGGAGGAAATAGACACTTCAAGCATGTTGTGTCAATGTCAGCAGAAACGCCCTCTGTGTTGTAAAATGCATTTTGTGAGGGAGCTTCACTCAATGCTTCTCAAATGGAAACGCAGAACTAACCCAGAACTAGGGCTGGGCGATATGGACAAAATCAAATATCACAATATTTTTTGTCTTACAATCAAAAAGGGCTATTAGAGTTTCTAGTCCACCTTACTTCCAAGTCTTTGGAACACTCATAACAGCAAAATGTTTGGTATAAATCAACAATAGCAAGATATATCATATTAGTTTGGGTCTTTGTGTGATCTCCTGTGTTCATGCCTAAATACGTTGCTTTGAAACTGACTTTTCAATGATATTCTGGGCATTTTTTCAAGGCAAGGACTCGGTCTCAATGGTACGTGGTTCACATTCTAGCCAGTGAGCCACCGGGGCGTCCCCAGGGAAAGCCTGTTCAACAACACAGCTGAATATTATCATAGCTTTATTTTTCCGTGTATTTGTTGTCCGTTTCCTCAACACCTGTTGCGCCGCAGGCAAGATGCCATTTCAAAGTAGAGAACTCATCACTATGAGTGACAAGTGTCGGGGTGGGAAGTTGACCAAGTGAGAAGGAGGAGGGCTGAACTAACACTATACATTCTGTCTCAAGCTAAAAAGTTGCACATAAGGAAATGACTCATCATTTTGCGTTATTGCATATATGCGGTAGATCTGCATCACCAACATTTGGTGTGTAGTCCAAAATCTGAATAGAAGTTTTAGAAGTTTTTAGAAGTTTTTCATTAAATGGGAGAAGTAAGAAATATGTTGAACAGATATTCATGAGATATAACACACTTTGTTCCAGACGTTAAAATGCTTCAACTAGCAACACCTTTGTGAGTGCACCTTTATTTTCATTTTCTTTCTTTTTTTTCTTTTTTTTAATGCCAGAGCTTTATCTCCTGACTCCTGACATCCAGATTATTAAGATTTTCATAGTATTGCAATGCAATATTATCATGTTTGCTCAAATTTAGCTTATCATGACAAACACATCACTTTTCCAAACAAGTAGCATTTCAACAGCAACAAGTGATACAAAAAGCACTTGAAGGACATGAATTTATAAACGTGATGTTAGTGTAGCTATTCTATTTTATTGAACAAAACAGTATACTCTGTGTACCACCACGTGTACCACCATTTTCTGGAATTTCTTGCAAATCCTATTCATATTTTCCTTAGGGATTTTGGACTGCACACCAAATGGCAGAAATGCTAACTTCCAGCCAAAAAATTATGCCAAACTTGGGCTCTCCATTGCAGCTCTAACTAAATTTGGGGTGAAGGGAGGAATTCAAGTGACTGGATTTTCTATCTGGCTGGTGCTACTGCTGAGGGACACAAACACAAACACAGCAGCACATAGAGCTTAACTCCCTCATCATCCTGCTGTTCGACTGCAAGGTGAATCTAGATGACAGAGCGAGTGATTTCCTTTATTCTGTTGGCACCGGGGAGTCCGGGGTGGCCTTCAAACCAAAGATTTACAAAGGAAAAGAACAACACAGGGACCCCCAAGGGTGTTCTGCACATTGGAGTGCAGCGCGCAGGTGCTCCTCCTCTTTGTTCATGCATCTAATATTTATGTGCGGCTCACTGTGAACGGGTGTAACATTTCATCTCAAAAGGTAAAGGGCAGTGTGGTCTGGTGTATGTTACAGACATGTCAACATGTATATACATTTTCTACAGCGTTGTGATGTTTCTTGTTGAACTGGTGGGACAAAGATGCTATGTGCAAATTTCATCATTTAGAGGGCATTAAGGCCACCTGCTGGAGCACTGAGGTCACTTACAAAATTAAAGAGTTGCAATGTCCAAATGGCCAAACAAAACAATCCACTGCCTCTATCTTTTGTATATCCTACATGAAGAAAGAACTTGACACCGCACTGTCTCTGTATCATTCCTATTATCCAATAAAATCATTCAAAATAGTTTGTAAAATACTATACTTTGTAATTCATTACTTGCTTTGCTTATTTGAGCATCCAGTGTTACAGGAAAGTATGTTAACACCAGCACATTCCAAAAAGCTTGGTAACCATCAGTCAAATGACTAACAATATTTGGCATTAAAATTTTGGATATGGATGTATACAGTGAATCAGTATTGGATTTGAGAATGCTAATCAGTCATACACATTCACTGCACTCATAAG
The DNA here is from genome assembly GCA_900302535.1 of Neoniphon sammara. NCBI lineage: Eukaryota > Metazoa > Chordata > Actinopteri > Holocentriformes > Holocentridae > Neoniphon > Neoniphon sammara. Next base: position 5,198 of record OMKZ01029153.1, read on the forward strand.
CTGTCAAATGCTGAACAACCTTGAGTGCTTGGAACATTTCATTTCATTCATATTTCCAAACAAGAAAATGTCTCCTCCCAGTCTATTCTGACTCAAGGTTTGCCAAAATTTACAAGGCATCTCGGCAAAATAGAAGGGTATTGATGGGCAAGGTTGCACTGCTGCCACCAAATGTACGCTCAAGGTATTTATTTATTTGTAATTTACTGATGTAAGTTAAGGTTAAGTTACAGTAAGGTTAGAGTTAAGTTAAGGTTAGAGTTAAGTTGAAATAGAGGTTGGGAGCTGAAATCCAGCCATCAGTAATGAAGAACTTCCGTAATGAAGAGCAAAAGTACTTGTTGCTTAACTTGTTTCAACTGTACAATAGTCCTTTTACATTCCTCTTGTTCGTTTTCTGTTCTGTTCCCTTCTGAAGCAGTATACTGTAATCATTTTCCCTTTAATAAAAGCCATGCAATTGTACATTCCCCCTGACCTAGTTTCCTGACAATCTCTAAAGAAGGATTCGCAGCGTGAGCTCTGTGTCCCATGAATTTTTCTTCAAATGCAATTTCTATCATATACACTCGGGCTGGCATGGTTGGTTACTTTTGAAAACCAGCCTGTAGCCACTGAGCCCTTTTGACAGAGATCCCTTAAAGAACTGCTTTGGCCCAAATGCAGAGGCCCCCATACGCCCTAGAGGAAACGGACGAGACAGATGCATTGTACATCAGTGAATGCCTTTGAATGTGCTGTCAATTCCTCATGTGGGGTTGACAGTGGTGGGCTGGTGGAAGACGCATGCACTTGGCCGGGGAACTTTGAACCACTTGGACTTCAGCCGCTGTCCACAGCCCACGCCGCACTGAATTTGTGTATTGTGTCATTTTGAGTTCCACGAAGCCTCTGACTAAATCCACTTTTACCGATTAACCCTTCCCCACAACAAGGAGAGACAATTTTGTAACAGGTATAGACAGAGGCCTTCGAACCAGGCTGAGGGCCTCTTTAATCATTGCTTCAAACAGTAGAAAACAACTCTTTAAACAAGATTTTATGTAAAAGAAAGGATCTTACAAAAGCTTCAACATCACAGACGAAGACAACCTGTTGGACCCAAAGTTTTGGGTTATGATTGCTGGAAGAGATCTTTTTCACAGCAGCCATTTTGACATGAAATAGCAGGTAAACACAGGTGTTACTAATGACATTAATGAAGGTTCTGTTCCATTTAGGTCTAACAGAGCCAGGGTCCTGCTATTGTTCCTGCTGGCTCACTGGAAAGACTCTGCTACACTTAAAGGGAACAGAATCTTCATTAATGTCATTAGTAACACCTGTGTTTACCTGCTATTTCCTGTCAAAATAACTGCTGTGAAAAAGGTCCATAATTCTTGATTATGTCACGCCGTCAGTTGTGGTCATTCCACGTCAATTTGATAGCAAATGGCTTTTTACCAGTTTATAAACATCAACAGTCAAGTCAAAAAATGTCAGAAGGCATCAGCAATTCAAGAATTATCAAATCTACGTTCAAACTGTCCAAGGGAAAAAAAAATGTGAACTGAACTTCAGGGTATTTTAAAGAGCATGAATATTTAAAGTGAGCTGTCTGCAGAGCCTCTGCACTTTGTATTCCGACACTTTCTACTTAGAGCAGAGAGGCTGCTATTTGGATGTGAAGAAAAGTATTGTTACATTTTATTTGTATTCAGTGCCTCTGGCTTTACCGAGTGGTGTGCCAGAGCCAAGAGGTTAGATAAGCACCTATGCATTCCCCTCTAACAACCGCCCATCTGAAGCCGTGCACACACTATGCCAGTACATGTTGCCTTTTGCTTAACCTTTGCCAAAAGAGAGGAAGGAAGATTTATAAATGCCATGAATGAATTAATTTGGAAATTTATGTAGAATTTTACTTCAGTGTTCTTCCTTGAACCACTTTTATATGAAGCTCTTATGTGGTGCAGACATATACTCACTTGCACAGGCTTGCAGACTGTATTTAAAACACTAATTGCTTCATTACTGTGCAAAATGAATGTAATTAAACAAAAATCTATGAGAAGGCTTGGCATTTATTTTTTTATTGTGCAATAAAAATGCAATTTGGAATACCTCTTGCAGCTTATGAGTTAAAGAACTCCTCTGTGAAAAGCCTGTCATCACAAAACACTACTGCCAGTCAAAATGCTTTCCAAAGGGCATACACTTGTTTTGATTTGGTTCAATTGTCTGCTATTTAAGATATGAAATGACACAATGTGCATGAGGTTAAAGTGCACACTGACAGCTGTAGCTTGGAGGTATTTTTCAGTTATATCATAACAAAAGTGAACAATAAATAAAGTCACAAAAATCTACAGCCTCTTTTGTTCACGCACACTCATTTCAAGGTCAGGAAAGTTACTTGGAGGAATAAAGGTTATATTCAATAAAACAGGTCAAAACTCCACCGTGCCCCATAAATATCACAAGACTCCTCATCAAGTTCTGTCTCCAGGTCGTGCTCCCTTTCCCGGCTTTATGCATTTCAATGTGTCTTTATCAGGATTTAGCTGTGCCTATATTCTGCTTTAACCTTCTCTCTATGCAGCATGTTGTGTGCTAAATGAACAGAAATAAACAAGGGTTTGAATAATCAAACCCTCAGCCTCAAATCATTATTCTGCGACAGAGCCCTAGGACTTACATTGTGAATAACTTTAATGGTTATTGTGTCATTGCACACCCAAATTAAGAATATTGAGCCAAAACAAAAAACAAAAGGGCCTGGAGCTGGGCTGTAGTTAGTGTTCAAAAAAACGTGTGTATAGCAGTGTGGCAACAGCTAGCTTACTGTGAGTGAGTGCTGTAACCCAGCTGGTGTATAGCAAGAATGATATAAGACATGCGCAAACACATATCCACCTATATATTCCTAAAAACTGTATTTAAACAGTAATGCCTTTGAAATAAAGTGATTTTGTAGCTTGTTCATAGCACGAGAAGGCAAAATTACACTGCCAACCCTTTGAAGGATGGTTCTTTTAATATGGAGCTCATACACGAACTGATTAGTATGCATTGAATCAACTGACAAAGGTTGCAGCCTGTGTTTAGCTTGTGATGAATCCAATATTCATTCAGTCATTGTCTCAGCAAAGCTTTATTCATCTATTGTAGTGTCTAATGACCCCCCTTGCTGCCAACCCAGCTTCTAAAGCTCAAATAACTTAAACCAGGCTATTGGAGTATAGCCCAAACAAAGTGCCACTCTATGCCACTGGCTCCCAGTGCAGCTGATTGGAGGGATTTGCTTGCTAAAGACTTGGCCTCACCAGAAACTACTGCAAGTCCAACTCTTTGTTAGCAACCTTGGAAAGTGACAGACGGAGACAAAAAAAAAATGGAGGTCCTCGACATTTTCGGCCTGCACTCAGAGCGATGCATCAGCGGCAACTGGCAAGCCACTGACGGGAATTTGTATGCAAAACAGTTCTCTGACGGGAGCAAATATAAATCCAGGGAGCTGAAAAGCTTTGAGTGAGTGTGGGAGGCGAGGAAGAGAGGGGAAGAGAGAGAAACAGGGATGGACGGATGGATGGACAGACACACAGACAGACGGACAAACGGACAGACTGGAGGAAAAGGAACCTATTTCTGGAGAGCTGCAGAGCTTTTTAATTCTGGCTTTTCCGACTTTTCTGTGAGAGCGCCTTCTGCCTCTTGCTCATCACTTAAAGCCATCTTTCAGCAGGGATTTGGACAGTGATGCCTCTTGGCAGGCCCAGTAAACCCTGGCTAAACTGCAGCCAGCGCCGAGCTCGGAATGCGTTTCATTTGACCCTGACACACAAGTTTGGTTTTGACTTTCATTTATGTGACACATTGCAATGATGCATGCTGTGCGACACCAGACATCTCTGGCTTCTGATCAGTTAGCTGCTACAGCGTGTAGCAATAGAGCTTCAGTCAAAATGTTATACAACTCAGAGGGAATTCCTCTTTCATCGAAAACAGCAAAACGGCAGTTCAGGAATGTGAGAAAATAGATGTTGCCTCTTCATAGGTTAATATCATGGGTGGGTGGACACAGCAGACCATAGAAAATGAAAACCCCTACTTTTGCGCTGACTTATACAGTATAGTGTCTAATATATTTAAATTATGTTTGAGGCCACAGGGTATATGGAGAGCACAAACCTCCGCCAACGCTGAACAGTTCTCCAACTTTCTGCTGCACCCAAAGGCATTATTCCAATCACTTAGCCTAAATCTTAAGTTTAATTGATTTTTCGTTCATACAAAAATACTCTTCGCATCTTAGCCAGTCTCCATCTCTGTCAGTTTTATAGCTATGGCTAAAAATGATAAACATCTAATGGCAGAAATCCCAGATCTGGATAAGCACCAAAATCTAATCAATTGTTCTTACGCTCAAGGCCAATCTGTCTACCAAATGCCACGGAAATCCATTCATAAGTTTTTGAGATACTATGCTGACAGACAAACTAACAAACAAACTGAGGCCGTGTTCACACACAGCATTTTTTTCTCAGCTGCCGCCATCTATACTTTCAAGGGATCAGATGGGAAGCAGCCATTAAATGCACAGAAATCTTAAAAAAAATAAATAAATAGATTTAAAAAATGCACAAAAAGTGCCACCACTGGCATTACTGTATTTTTGGTTAAAAAAGTTCAACTTTTCAGAAGAAAACAGCCAGTGATGTCAACAGCTTTTTTTTTTTTTTTTTTTTTTTTTATATCTGTCAACCAATCAGGATGAAAAGATCAGATACAGAATTCCATTAGGATGCAGTGTGTCAACAATATTACAAGCTGTTTTTATAACAGCCCAAAAATGCTCTTGGCAGTTCCTTTTTTCACTCTGAAAAAGATGATGGCAGCTGAGAAATAAATGCTGCGTGTGAACATGGCCTGCCTGGTGGAGGTAACAAGTGCAAAGATGAGAGGGGAAAAAAATGACACTTTATACATAGATACATGAGCTTACACGCACAAACACTGTTGCCCTGAGCTCAATCTCAAGGTAAGGACGAAAGTGGTGGATCAGTCATGAGGACAGAAATTGCACCGGGAAACAAATAAATGCATTACCAATTATTATAGAA
>OMKZ01029154.1:2055-20686 GCA_900302535.1 Neoniphon sammara
TGTATGAATCTGATGATGATTGCATGCTCAGTAATTAATGTCTGCTTATGGACAAGCTGCTTCCAAAGATATTCTTTCATTCAAACACACTTGTGTTGTACATTATACTGAAGAAAATAACAATGAACAATAGCAGGACCCTGGTTCTGTTAGACCTAAATGGAACAAAACCTTCATTAATGTCATTAGTAACACCTGTGTTTACCTGCTATTTCATGTCAAAGTGGCTGAAAATGGCTCAAGTGGTGAAAAAAGGTCTATAGACAAATTACTTATAATTGCAACACCTGGTTGGGGCACTAACCTGTTAAGTAAGGCGTATTCAGAGGGGCTCCAAACTCATTCTAAACAATGACAACCGCACTGAAGTTTTCCACACTTGGCACCAATCTGGGCTCATGTGCTATATGTTGCTCTTCCAGATTTTCCCACTCCACTCCAAGTGTTATGTAAATTCAAATTGGCCAACATGGGAATAAGATCTCTAGAGATACCGCAGAAGTGATTGATGTTTTCAGGGATGTTACTTTTCTCTTTCAGTGTTTCGCTTTCCACTCAAGTCGGCTGTTTCAGCGTTTGTGGGCTTTGTAACAGTATATCATGTAAGTCATCATTTCATTCCACAGTTGAATCCAGTGACTATGCATTCAGTGACAGATTAATCCAGACTTTTTGCACATAGAATTTATAGAGAAGCAAAAGAATAACATACAGCACTGTCTGACAAAGCTAAAGAATAGAAATCACATTACATCAGTATTGTACTGATGTGAAATGCAAAATGATTAGTAGGATTTGTGGGTGTAATTTTTGGTGATATAAAATGTAAACCAGAGACCTTTTTATAGGCCATCTTTGAAATGCCCCTGGGCAGTAGGCTCACGACCAACAAGACCAGACTCCTGTCTATTTCAGTAGGGAGTTATCTATGTCTACCATTCTGACAAATATATATTATCATTTGCTTTTCATATTTAGGGACACTGTCAAATTGTGTACAACACAGTCATACAATTTGTTCTGAAGGACATTAGTGCCACAGAAACATGCTATGTATCACTCACCAAGGTTTGTATGTGCGCACTATCAGCAAGATGACAGCACTGTGCAGCCCTTGTCACTGACATGGTAACTGTAAACACTCATGTCAGGCAGAGATTGTTTTAAAAATGCATACGTTCAGTTTTTACCTGTATCAATTCCACAGTGTCGAGTAAGCTAATGTCCTACCTGGGCTTGTCTGGTGTGTGATGAAAGTTATGTGACTATGCAAAATTCAAAAATTGTCTGATGTGTGGCTTACACTGAGGGTGCGGCTTTTTTTCCACAGTAAACTAATGGAGTGCACTGTCTCCTATTATAAACCTGTCTCTGTCTAAGCCCTTGTTTAGACAGGGGTTTTGTCTAAACTCTGAACTTTGAACTATAAATCAGACAGAAAGTAGTCATGTCTTTTTGTCTTTGTCAGGAAGATTATGTTACAGGGCTGTAACTTAACTGAATATGTTTCACCTTTTAGGTGGCACTGTTGTTAGTTGTTCTGGTGATCCCCCCTCTCGATATCGTTCGGGTTGGTATCGATAAAAACATCGCCTTCCTGTTAAGTGGGTTTCAAATCCACCTATCAGACGACAACGATGAGGTTGTCAGAATTGTAACTTTCTATACTTTATTGCTGGAAGGTAGGGGCTCGATTACACTGAACAATTGTATGAGAAAGACATTATCAGCTCAGCCTGATTTACCCAAACTTTGCAAAATAAGAGATTAATCTTTTTCTTTGATGCTGTATTGTTTCCTTTGATAGTGTGCTACATCTTTTCGGTGACCTTGTCTTGTTTGGTCAGTCTCATCATGCTCATGAGGTCCATGATACTTCATAGGTGAGTGCATTGCTTTGGCAGGTTTGTTAAAGGAACACTCCACTGTTTTGGGCAAAATACCCTTTTTCTGACTTATCTAGACTGAGACAAGATGTTCAATACCATTTTCACCTTTGTATGTCCACTGGTTCGGTTCCTACTGGTTGCATTTGTTGATAGCTTAGCATAAAGACTTGACGTCTACAGGAGTCATTAGCCTAGTTCCACCAAAGTGAAAAAATAAACCTTAGAGTTACTCCAAAGCTATCTTATTTACGCAATGTATTGTACATCTGAAATTGGATTTTTTTTTTTTAAACGAGAAGTGAGATGGTAGGAACTGTAATCGCTGAACCACCTAACTTCTCCTAAGGCTAAGCTAATGTCTCCTGTATAGTTTAAGTCTTTACTAAGCTAACACAAAATGCTACCCATAGGAACTGAACCAGTGGACATACAGAGGTAAAAATGGTATCAAACATCTTGTCTCAGTCTGGGTAAATCGGAAAAAGGGAAATATTCCCAAAACGTTGGAGTATTCCTTTAAATTACCAGGCCATCATATAAGACAATTCGGAATCACTGGTTTAATCTGTTTCAGGTCAAATCTAAAAGGATTGTACAGGGGAGACATTTACAACATTTTTAACTGCCAGAAGATGATCCGCCCATCCAGACCTGGCATTGTCTGTTGGATGGGCTTGGCAGGGTACCAAACTGCAATCATCTCCCTCGGTAAAGTTAAATTACAAGCAAAATCACTAGTCTTCATTTAACTGTGACTTTATCAATTCATGCTAGGACTATAGACTGACACTGAACAGATTTTATTGATTGAGCGCAAGCAGGTTTAGTCTAGGTCTAGATTATCTGTTTAATGTAACGCTTTCATTAAAACTTCTCACAACTTTTGCATATTTATTTGAATTTCAGATTAAAAATATACCACTCTGTATTTTCTCAACAGGAATGGTAATCCAGACTGTTGTATTTTTCATCTGCTTCATTTTCCTGGTGTTTTTGATCCTTGTCCCTATTTTTCATGGCCGCAACCTCATTGTTTTCCAAATTGCTGCAAAGGCATGGTGAGTCAACACCTTTGGATGTGGCTGTTTACTTTTTTAATGGCTTAACTAACCCCACAGGGATATCATATATTTTCCTTTCCAACTGTGTGATCTTTCAGGCCAGTCTGGGTAACACTGATATTGGCTACTGCACTTCAGCATGTGACTGCTAAGTTTGCCTTCATCAAAAAAGACGCCGGTACAACAGACTTGAACAACAGGTATTTGCAGCCTTTTGTAGAAATGATTGTGTTACAGTAGATTTATTACTGTGGAGGAGTTCGTTCAGTTCAATAGATTTGCTGTTTCACAGCTTCAACTATACTGCAACAAGGGTATGGTGCATGCATATTGGATTCAGCTGTAGAGCTGCTTTTCATGGAAATATGCAATTATAAAAAGGCATTAGATTTCCATGTACACCCCAACAATGTGCACAAACAGTACAGTACAATAAATATAATGCCATGGCGATTAGCAGAAATATTTTGTCTACTGTCTACTATTTACTTGATTATACCTTTAGATTTTGTAATGATGCTTGTTCCCAGCCTCTCTTGTTATGGATGTGGTTGAGTGAAGCTGCTAAAACAGCAAGTATTTCTTGGTGATTTCCAGAGGCAGCCTGTTCCTTCTGACATATCTGCTATACCTGATCAACATTGTGATTGGACTAATAGTCGCAATATGGAGAATGGTGATAACTGCTTTGTACAACATCCTTCATCTTGGCCGCATTGACATCAGTTTGCTGCACCGCACTTCAGAGTCCTATGATCCAGGTATGCCAGCCCTCCTCATCTACTGTAACAGCCTCTCTATTACATTATATATCTATTATAACAGTATATGTACATCAGGATGATACCACGCCAACCTCATTACTGCTGAGCTGAATAAACAAGATCAACTGTTTTGGGTTTTTGAAGGCCAGTACTGATTTATAATGAAGCTGCTGACAGTTGATATTAGGTGTCGATATTAATTATCTTTAAATGTGACCATTTCTATACCCAAAAGACAGCAAGATGCCAGTGTTGTCAGGAGAAACATGGAAAAACCTCATCAATCAGCATATAGACCATTCTGGCACACTAAAACTCTCAATTGAAACCCAAATAGTGAAATTGTTTTAAATTTGGCAGCTCTTTTGCCTAGTAAAGAAACATCTTGTTTAACTAAAAAATTGTAGCCAAAGCAGAATTGTAGCAAGCCCCTTGAAGACTTTTTCCTGCTCTTATCTTAGTCTGACTGTATGACCTGTGCCCCTGTCCAGCCTACCGCTACTACGCCCACTCGCTGAAGGTGGAGGTCAGCCAGTCCCACCCTGTGATGAAGGCTTTCTGTGGCCTGCTGCTGGACATTCTGGTCCAGGGTGGCAGCGCTGGACAGAAAATGCGCGATGCTGAGGAAGGTAGAGGCCATGATGTCCACAATCACACCCATCCACAATCACACCCATGCACAGAGACAAAATGCATGTAATCACACACACACACATGCAGTCAACACACACAGTCTAATTAAGATGTGTTGATCAACACACATATATTCCAGTAGTGGATACTGTAAAGCAGGAGGTTGCAGTAGATGTCAGGCAAACAACATTTAGGAGAAATCCACTTTTTCCATCGTCAAAAAGTGGATTTCCATCGTCATCACATTATGTTCACTTCCTTCATAGAATAATAAAGTTAAGTAAGAATGAAGTGTATTTAAAATTTTGTTTATATAAAAAATGTCATATTATGTAGGTCATGGAAATCCACCATTTTAGTAATGAAAAGTCATGGAAAAGTCAGGGCATTTTACATTTGACATAGAGTGGGAACCCTACAAAATAATCAAAATAAAATTCTAAAAAAAAACTATTATACTGTAGTTGTTAGGTTTTGTATGTTTCTTTTTCCAGTGGATAATTCTCCATACATAGTTTGATAGCTGAACATGTTTCAGCAACCTAAATCATCTTGCACCCATGTTCACCAATCATATAGAAATCCATTGCAGAAGAGGGACTAATTTCTCCACTGACAGTAGCCTCAATAGACCAGAATGCAGTGCAGCCACAAGGCATACACCGCTTAGAGGCATGATCCACTTTTGGTGGGGGGGCAGTGCTATGATTAAGATAGATTAGAAAATTAAAGTTCAGTAAAAACTTTTTCTCTACTACACATTACTCTGATTACAAATTACAAAGGCCAGATATGGGTATTATGCGTGTACAGACTCACACAAACATACCCACACACAAGGGCGTAATTTACAGGGGGCGGCACAGAGGACATGTCCCCTGCACTTTTTCAGAAGGCAGTACTGGACCCCTCCACTTTTTACAGTCCAAAAACGTTATATTAAAATGTCCAAACCCCAAAATTACAGAAGATGGAGAACATAAGATTTTTTTTTTTCCCATAAAGAGTGTGCATCTAAAGTGTATAAACAGTAAGTTATTGGTGATCTATCTGTAACGAAGTAGTTGAGCTGGGTGAATGATTGTTGCTAAACAAACTAAGATGAAAGCTGTGTAGCCTACCTTCTCCCTCTCTCACTGGCTTTCCTGTTAACGAGTAGACATGCACAGCTACACTGTTTAAAATGTAACCATTCATAAATTATCATGAGAAATAAACCCTGAAAGTATTTTTATTTTTTGAAAATCATTTATTATGACTGTAACTCAGCAGCAACAGCAGCCGTCCCAGCAGGTGATAGGCAGGGAGCAGGGACTGTATGTAGAGAGTGGAGAGGTGAGAATTACAAATTATAGAATGAAGCAATACCAGAAGCCATTTTGTGTCACCATTAGACCATTTTTGAATTACTGTGCTATTTTTTACATGAACTGTACCAACATACCATCATATATTACCTTATTGTACTTAGATCTCTGTTTCTCCCTCTCTCACTGGCTTTCCTGTTAACGAGGGAACATGGAGTGCTACACTGTTTAAAATGTAACCATTCATAAATTATCATGAGAAATATAAACCTGAAAGTATTTTATTTTATTTTATTTTATTTATTTTTTTGGAAATCATTTATTGTGTCTGTAACTCATCAGGAACAGCAGCTGCCCCAACAGGTGATAGGTAGGGAGCAGGGACTGCATGTAGAAATTGGAGAGGTGAGAATTATAAATTAATTAGAATTATAAATGGCTCACATGCCATTTCAATCTCTAAATTACTATGTTAACATGAAAAAAGGCATTTTACCCCTCACTTTATATTTACATTTTGCTTTATTGCACCGCCTGCACTGTTTCTGTGCAGAATTTATTAATCAATATGATGGCCAGTACTGTGCCAACATACCATGACATATTACCTATATTACCCCCCGCCCCCAACGTCTGGTTTTGCTGTCCAGGTTAGTCAATATATTGATCGTTTTCATCACTTTATGCTGTATTTTGCTGTATAAAATACTTTTGTTATGACTATTAATTTCATGAAGGGGCCATATCAAAATTGAATGAAAAAACATGGCTATGTTTTGCTCTAGTTTGGGTAGAAGTATCTGAAAAACCACCCCACCCCACCTTTGAAATCAAAATTCCACCCATGCCCACACACATTACTATGAACTTTACACATTTTGTTGCTGTCCTTCCAAAACAGCTTTGTTTTAATCCTTACCATCATGCATTTTTGAGTTTATCTAATGGAGTTGGAATGGGCAGAATTTCCTCATCCTACAGAGGAACCATGAAACCCTTCAACTGAGTTTAAAACATGAAAATCACATCACTTAAAAATACATTAATTACACATTGCCACCCCCCTGAATGTGTCTCCTTCTGCCCTGACAGCCTGTTCCTTTGTGCTTTCAGGGATTCAGATGGTGCAGCAAGAGAAGAAACAGAGCAAGGCAGCCAACAGTCGGAGAATTCGCTCCCGTTGGCAGCTCATGTTCACCCTGGTCAACAACCCATCCCTGCTGGGCTCCAGGAAGCACTTCCAGCTGCAGCCCTCAGACAGCTTACTGAACGGGACCCTGAACCGCGGCGCCAAGGACAGCAGCAGGAAGGAGGCAAGCAAGCCAGCTGCTGAGGCATCCCAGCCCGCCGAGCCCGCTGAGACCCCAGCTAACTGAGAAAAACATGCTTGTGGTGGTGTCTGAGATGCAGAGGTGTCTGACTTGTTGTTGCAGATAGTAACTGGCTTGCTTGGTTTGGAAGCGACTGAGTTTGTCTCAGCTGTAGAATCAACTAAACAGCCGTGTTAGCTTATTAAACCCGAGTCCATAAAGAAGGAGAAGTCACATTTGTAAGAGTGCTAGCATTGATTGGTGACACACTCTAAAGCCTTCAACACTATTTAAACACTTACATTTTTGTGGCCTGCATTTCCAACACCTTTAGCCTTGGCAATGACACCAGCCATTTATTTGGTTTATTAGCTAATATTTTGTGATGATTTTATTGTAAACTTTGATTGCTAAATGTGTGAATTATTTCTGGAATGTGACCTGAACAAACCTATCCATGGAAAAAGAACAACTAAACATTAATAATGACGCAGATCTTTATTGGTGTTTCTTACCTAAAATCATATCCTAATTAGCTATATTTTATGGTCATATTCATGCTAATATTTCCACTCATAAATGAAATAATGGTTGCTGCTTGGTGTTTAACGTACAATAACAAAGCATGAAGAATTTGGAACAATTGTACAACAGTTGTTAGGCAAACTTTATTTGAGTAATTTACATATCCACATCTATGATGAGACAGTTCTTTAATATTTGCTTTTGTTTCTCCCATTTGGTGTCTAGCTCTCCCTTACAATTTAACACCTAGCAATGGCCAACATACTGGTAGAATGTCCCCACATCTTAAAGGAGACTATGAAACAAACCATGTCTGTGATTTTTCTGTGCCTCTATATTGTTTAATGAGTTGACTCTACATTTAAAGTTTATACATAACCACAAAATATCCAGGCAATGAATGATTGATTGGTGATTGGTCCATTCCAAAACATACCATGAAAACACCTTAAACATTTGCTAGTAAACCAAATAATCTAATATATTCCCATTGGTATCACTGCCAAAGCAGAGTGTGAATCAAACTCTCAGTATGGACTTTCCACCTGCTACGCTACAACATGTTTATCAGGATTTACGGTTACATATTCCTTCTGCCTGCCCATCTGGCACAGTGAATGCTTTTAATTGAATATGTCCACCTCAGGCCAAAAACCTCATCATATAAAGTCCTCTCTACAGCATTGTTGTATAGCAGATGTCGTTTCTGGAATGAAAACCTCATATGTGCAGTATATATCAGCTTTCCAGGAAGTATGTTGTATTGTTTTTAGTTTGACTGCCAATCTTTTTCTTTCTTTTTTTCCATAAGGTTTCATAAGCCCAAGGATGGTAGAATCCTCTCAATCCATATGTCAAACCATGTAATCCCTCATTTGAATAGAAAACAGGAAAAGCACCAAAATTGGAACTGTAAGGTTACGACAGCAATGAGCTTCCATTACTTTGGCTTTTATGCTACCAAAAACATCTCAATATCTCATCTTTATCTTAAACCTACCTTCACTTGCTAGTATTTTGTGTGTACCCTCGATTTCAACAGTTTCTAGCTGTATTTCTGTTGTTTTGTAATAGGAGTTGTAAATTAGACATACAGCAGTTGTTTTTACATTCATGATGACAAAAATTAAATAGCTTCGGACTGTTACATTGTTTTGCATTTCTAATTTGCTATTTTAATGAAAGAACAGTTAACTATTTCTAACTATGCAACAAGTGCTCAAATTGAAAATTTTGTTAAAGCTATCCCTTCATTAGTCCATATATTCCACACCCAAGGCAGGCACATGGACAGGAGCAGAATATTTATAAAGATATTATTGTCATAAAAGGAGGTTGAGAGGAAGAGATATGAGAGAAAGCAACAATCATTCAGTATTTATTTGTCAAAATTTTATTGAGGCACATAGTCCTAGGAAAGTAGCTAGTGAGGATATATGAACATTTTGATGACAATTGTGTGACTCACACAAGTATGAAACTGAAGGAGAAGACAGCAGCAAACACCCACATGGCATCTGACTCACGGCTATTTACACACAACACAGCATATTGCAACTCACCACTTAAGGCAAACACCATGCAGTTCTTCTACCACAATACTTTAGGAAAAACAGCAAGATGGGCACATGTCCCAGATATAAGAGAGCAGATTTATACACACTCTCATAAGTGCTTTAACCAATACATTTACTTTTTTAGTTTTTCTCCCTAGTCTGGATAAGGAAGTATAACATCCAAGTTATTCACATTTTAAAGAGCACATGTAAACAACCCATTTTATTTGACTTGACATTAAAATGACTATCTTCACAGGAAATATGGACAATATTTCATAGGACAAAGACCTCAAGCCAGCTGAAGAACCAATTCGTTTGCTATTTGAAACAACACTGTTTATTCAAAACATTTAAACTCCAACACTATTGGGAGGGTTGAGTTTGTAGATTTTTTAGGGTAGTTTGAACTACTGTACCCTCAACATGACAGCAAACATTTAAACAGTTTTAAAGGAGAATACGGGTGTCATTTAGAGTTCTAGCCCATGTAATTCTGTGACCATCTAATTTACATTTCTCAAACTGTTAGTGCTCAGGGTGAGGACATAGTCAGAGGCACATTTGGTACCTCCACCAAGCAGGTGAAGTCTCCACCAAGGGGTTATGTGATCGCCCCTGTCTGTCTCTGTGTCCATCAGTAGCATAACTCAAAAAGTGCCACACAGATTTGTAGGAAACTTGGTGGGAAGATTGGTCATGGGCCAGTGAAGAACTTTTTGGCCAACCAGCCTCAAGGTGACATGGCAATGGGCGGAGCTTAGTGCAAACTGCTGCAGATTCCAAACATCAAACCCAACAGGGAGGTTGGTCATGGGTCAAGGTGGCACTGACTAACTTTCCCCTCTGATTGGCTGAAAGGGGCATGGCCTATGACAAGAGCATTGCAGAAAGGGCTGGAGCAAAGCACAGTCAGGGCTGTAGTTTCCAAATGCATCCACCCAACGCCATGAACCCTGTGAGGAGGCTGGTCATAGGCCACCGGAGAACTGATTAATTTTTCATGGCAACTGACCTGAAGGGGGTGCAGCAATGGGTGCTAGCACTGTTGTTTTGCAGTCAATGCCGTAATTATTATTATTAGCCTTATCTTTTTTTATTTACTTGTCACTGTTTCAAAATAAATGTTCTTAAAAATTAACTGCTGCTCTGACTAACGAAACGCCCTTAATAAAAACACATGAATGCGACAATAACATTTGTAAGGCAACATATTTTTAGGGATTATTTCCTGGCAGAAACTTCCATTCTGTCCTGTGTCAGGTGGTGGACAAGGAGCAATGTGATGCACATACTGATATAAAAATGCTTAAATCAAGCACAATGCAAAAATGCTTAAAAAAGAAAAATTAAGGGCTGTTTCATACATGGTCATACATGGTTCATGATCTCTGTGAATGACAGTCTATTTATGGTTGTTGTGGTCAAAGTGGTTCAAGAACAGCTCAAAAATGCCAGCTAATCACTGTGTGTGTTTTTTGCAGCAAAATTTTGCTGGTACACATCTCCTCCCTCAGACAGACCACGTAGGCCCTTTTTACCTTTCATATCACAGCCACTGCACAGTCTGCAAAAAGTGTAAATTAACTCTGATGTTGCATGTTTACTGTGGTGAATTATCTCTCCGCAGGTGTTTTACATACCGTATAGGAATGCATGACAGCAAATGCCTTCTTCTGAACGGAGTAAAATGAGCCCTGATGTCTCCACTTATGTTGATGGTGTGCAGACACCAGCAGGAAGAATGGAGAGGCGAGAGGAACCTAGACTATTGGCACAAACTTAAAAACACCAGTATTATCCTTTAACCCAATGCAACACAGAAACTTTCAACGGTACACCAGAAATAGCCAACAACTTGATTAATTATTTGGATATTTGTAGTTGCTTGTAATATTGACTGCTTCAGCCCCTAATGGTAACCGATCACTATATTCTGATCCTACCTCACAGTCGTCTAAGTTCCCCCTGTAATGAGATAAGGTAAATGACTCAGTCACTACACTTTCCTCCGTATCTGCCTCTTTGTCTCCATCTCTGCTCTCCGACTCCCCCTCCTCCTCGTCCAGCTCGCTACCATTAATCTTTCTCTGAGACTCCGTGTGAGGTGCGTGGATGTTGAAGTTGGCGGTGAGGTTCCTCTCCATGTGATACTGGTCCTTGGCCTTCAGTATTAGCTTGTACGTCTTGCTGCGGTATTTATATACCAAGTGGAAGCATGTGGCCCCAAGAAGTGGTACCGTCGATACAGTCAGAAGGCAGATGCTGACTGAGATGATGATCAACAAGTTCGGCACCCTTCTCCTGGTGGTGAATCGCACTTGGACCTCGCAGTCCTCTCCTCTGTAGGTGAGACACAGGGAGTAGTTGGTGCCGGGACGTAAACCACTGAAGAGATATGTGTTGACACCATCTTTGATCCTAGACCACTGGACAGCTGAGTGCTTGCGATCAGAGGTAACGCACAGATACAAGCCATTTGAGTTGGCCTTCCCGGAAACTTCTGACAGGCCGTGATGTTCTTTGTTGATGGTGTGGAGGCTGTCCGAGGCACTGGCCCGGATGGTGCTCCTCTCTTTGGGTACAAGAAGAGGGTTCAGGCGTACTTTGGCCTCTGTTTCTGACACTCCTAAAGCAATAACACCAAAGTCAAATGTATACTGCTTGATATCATCCAGGCTCCCATTGAAGGCATGGTTAGAAATGTACCTTGTATTAGCTGTCAATCCGCATTTACTAGTACGTGATGGATAGCTTGGTGCTTGCTCATAGTACTCAGTCTCGATCTCTGCAGTGGGTGCAAACGTAGGAATGACACTAATAATGTCTTTTCTCTTTACATTGGGTAGATGCACAGGACCAAAAACGGATGTTCTCTCCACTGGCTGGTGTATAGGTGTGTTGGTCTTTGTGAAAATGGGTGTCGGCGTCACTTTCTTGGTGGGTGTTGGTTTTGGTGAAGCAACGACCTCCACTGACACTAGATCCTCAGCTTTGCCAAATTCATTCATAGCTGAGCAGCTGTAATTACCACTGTCCTTCTCACTAATGTATGGTATAATAAGTGTCCCATTATTAAAAACCTTGACCAAATTAAAATCCTTTGATGAGTCCTCTGAGGATTCTGCTGAGTCATTCTCATTGAATGGCAAAGCTAATTCTTCTTTCTGACTCTTGCTGTGTATATTCCATATGACCAGTGGCTTTGGGTTCCCTCTGAAATCACAAGTCAAAACTAACAGACTGCCCTCATAGATGGTTGTGTTATGAATATTTGGCTCAGTTATGATAGTAACATTAGGGCTTGTGCACTTTGATGCAGGCAATTTCAGAATCATTGTTCCGTTAAGTTGTTGTGGCGTTGCGCAAACGATGGACCTCTGCTCTGGGACTGAAATGGTGGTTGTCAAAATCCAGTCCCTTAGCCAGTCAATGGAGCAACTGCATGCAAACGGATTATTATAGATTTGTAAATGGGACAAGGAAATCAATCCATCAAATGTCCCTTCAGCAATGGTAATGAACCTGTTATTGTTGAGACGGAGGGACCTCAGGTCTTTGAGATTGGAGAAGGCATCTCTCGGCAAGTTGACCATCTTATTGTGATTCATCTTCAACAGCTCCAGAGCTGTGAGGTTTTGCAGATCCTCCCAAGGGAAGTCGACGATCTTGTTGTAGCTAATATCTAAGTTACGCAAATGAACCAAAGGTGCAAGAGTTCCCTCTTCAATGGAGACAATCTCATTGTTGGCCATCCACAGCGACGATACTTGGGTGACATTGTCAAAACTCCCTAATGTTATAAAACTGATTTTGTTGGCAGAAAGACTCAGGGTTGTAACATTGGGAGGCAATCCATCCGGGATTTCAACTAAGTCTTTGAAGGAGCATTCAGCAAAATGACGGTTATATTTATCTGAACAAGTACAGAGCTCAGGGCATCCATGCCCGATGCCAATGAGCATGGCAGTCCACAGGGTGAAGACGAGGATGTCTGAGGCAGCCATGTTCTGGACCTGTAAGACAGTGGCACAATCAATCAATCAATTTATAAAGTACATAAAATCATCATACATGATGATGAAATACAATGCACTTTGCAGACAGTAAAAGAACTGCAATTTAAAATGAAATCAATAGATAAAAAGAAAAAGAACAAAAAAATACAAATGTTGAGGCAAATGAGAAGATGCTTGTAGGTAAAAGCAAGATGATAAATCAGGAAGGAGAGGCTGTGCGGAGTCTGGGACTGCAGCAACTATTGCCAAGAGATTTGAGTCACTGAGTCTGAGCACTCCAGTAGGAACAAATTTTGGCAGTGAAGCATTTATATAATCAGGGTCACATGCATGGACAAAGTTAATAGAAGAATCTTAAAATCTATTCTGAAACTGAGTGGTAGCCGTGTGTCAGTGCTGTCTCCTCTGGCACAGTGTCAATAAGAAGCTCGCCTACAGCTATTTGTTGGTCCAGAGCATATACTGGTGAATACAATGAAATACAAGGAGCACAAGCAATTTATACCTTATGCTCCAGTCTTTTTTCTGTTTCAAATGGTGATTTTTTTTTTAGAAAACTGACATTTATCTATTTTTGTCAGTTTGATCCTCTCTAGTTGGAAGAAGTGATAACACAGCTCTGTTTACAGGGAGTAAAAAGCATTTTTGTCAGTCCAGAGCCTCCCTCAGAGATTCCTTTAGGGTGGGAGTCAAAACTGGGTCTGAGGATAATTTCATAGCTCATCCTCAGACCCCGTCTTTTTATTCTGCTTATTAAAATCTTATTCTGTTGTTGACAGATGCAATAAGACTGTCTAGAGGAAGGTAACGGCTATTTTGTTGATCCAGAGCATACAGAGGAGCCTTTGGGGTGTGAGGGGAGAAAAAAATGGAGCATCAAGAACTGCATAGCTCATCCTCAGGCCTGGTCATTTTCTGCTTTGAAGGAATCATTTTGTGGATATGCCTGTCATCTGTTCCTGTGTTTAGATTAAAAAAGAAAAGAAAAGAAAAGAAACAGTATTGCAGTATATACTCTGTCAATAGCAGGAGTGATGAGACTGCTTGCGTCGCAGTTGGTTTCAAACTACGCAGCAGCCTTTGGTGCTCTGTCCTTGGTGCTGAAATGTCAGTGCACGTCTGCTGTGTTTACAGCCGTCAAACACATGTAAACTGCTGGATTTCACTGTATTTATTGTCATGGAAAAGACGAACACGTGAAGGCAATCATAAACCTATCTCTTTTTCTCTCTGTCAAAAAAAAGTCCATCTTTGCAAAAGCCTGCAAGGAGAGTCACATATGAAAAACTGATCTCGGAAGGAAAGATGTTAAAACTGCGTGACAGTCTTACCGGTATATGTTTTTTATTTTCTCATGAGAAATCCGTTTGCTGTGATCTGACAGTCGGCTTTAAATAGGCGTTTCTTCTGTTGGAGCCAAAGCAGCACGGACTACATGTTGTTGTTAGAGAGGCGCAAGTTTGAAGCTGAGCCCGTATATGTGATCCTACATGGTTAAAACATGCGTGTCCTCCGCCGCTTCAGCGCTTCTCCTGGGTTTCTCCTTGCAAATATATGTTACACCGAGTTATCGCCCCCTCCCATTTCAGGAGAGCATGGACGTTTCCCAAAAATTAAAGGGAAACGACCTTCACAACGCCTGTCACTGTTTACAAGAACTGACGACTGATGTGAAGTCAATCATTCTGTGCTTATATTTTGACTTTTTTATAAATCGGTTTATTGTATTTTATCTTTATTTTATCAGGTAGTTTTCATGGAGTTTAAAATAGCTTAATATTGTAGAATGTAGATAAAAACTGAAAAATGAGAGTAATTCATGTAACAAGCAAATAAACAAGTAAATATTTCAAATGAAGATACAATATAACAAATACAGCATATAGAGATATAGTTTTAAATATCATACAGTATAAAGTTGTGAATAGATAAGCAAGAGAAACAGAAAGGGGAAAGGTCAGAGAGAGGTGGTGTGTGTGTGTGTGTGTGTGTGTGTGTGTGTGTGTGTGTGTGTGTGTGTTGGGGTAATTGCATTGTTGGTGGAATGCAATTAAGATCACTGACAATTACCCACAGATTAATTCTCCCATCCAACAATGGATTTACACTTCTTAGGAGTTAGAGTAGTAGTAGGAGTTACAGTACACTTGACATCTGTACATTGTTAAACTGGATCATTATGTCTTGTCCTGCAGAAATGTCATACTGGTATTTGTTCAATTCAACTAATAGGTTACCAAACAAGTATGCAAATGGATTTGTTTTCCTTCAGGACTGATTAACTGTCCGGTAAACTTTGGCCATTTGGCTATTTTTCATGCACAAAAGTAGGACATGGGTTAGACTTCATACCCCATTACAGCGCTAGATGGTGCCGTTGTCAAAAGTGTAAAAGAACAATTTCCTATAAAATATGACAGAGATAAATGAGTCATGGTGCTTTTTACTGACAATCTAGGCAGCAGCTGTAAATTGTGATAACCTTAATAGCATGGCTTCCTTACCGGTTTTGCATTCCATAAAAACAGCCCTAGTTGATCTCATCACAAGCTGCTGAATGAATGTAAAAGGAAGTGGAAATTAAAAGCGAGCATGAATAGGGCGCAGGTTGTAAGGGAAATGAAGGGAAATGAAGATGGGAAGATGGGGAATGTTACAGAGAAAGATGAACGACAGAACAATTTTCTTAAACCAGAACACAGTTTTTAAGTGACTTAAATGCTGATGATTTCCACTTAGTAAAAGTAAAGGTCATTTAAAATTAAGAGCTATAAGTATAAATATTATCCCTGATTTGCCCTAAGAAAAGTGCCACTAGTGAGAGTAGAAGAATAAGTCTATTGATTCCACTATTTCTCTATTACCAAAAATCCCAACCAAGACACAGCTGCACATTTGCACAGCCAGTGATCCATGTCTATACTAAGCAGACAGATCAAAAATCCATTATGATCGATATCATTTGACCAATATTCTTCACTCTCTGCATGCTTTGTAATTGGCTGTGATTAATGTAAATACACAGCTCAGACCAAGTCAAATCTTCTTATGCAGAGCTTTTAACAACACAGATTTGAAGTGAAGTGCTTTTTCTGGGCAACACAGGGCATGGATACAGAAAAGAACGTGAGTGGAATTGAGACTGAGGAAGTCTGATTCATTTGACTGAGGTAAACACATATGAAAAGTGATGCTATTCTTATCTTTCACCAGTCTGTCTTACATCTCTCTGTATTGTTAAGAGATGGAGAAATATTTTTTCTGCACCTTTTTTCATTATATCAAGATAGACGTAAAAGTTGCCAGTGTTAATTTAAAGTGTAAAAAATCGACTATGCAAGTTACTATCAGTCCACACCCATCAGAGTTAATTTAACAGCTGCCCCAGAGCTACATCAGCTCTATTAATGGACTAAATAAATAAATGAGGTCAGGACTTGGAATCTCCAAATTATTAAATTAACTTAAAAACTACATCTATTAATTAGTTAATTAAGAACTACATGGGAAATATTATTGAAAATTGAAAATTTATCTGGGTATTATTATTTCAAGATGAAGAATTAGTATTCTGTAATTGCTGATAACCATGTCTCACCTTGAAATAATGGAAAAAAAATTGGAGAGAAGATACAAGTGAAATTTTGAGGAAAAAATAGCTTCTAGAGGTCTTTACTCACTTTCTGGTAGATGCCAGGTGGCTCCACTCTCCCTAGGGGGCAGCAAATGGCCAGTAAAGGCATTCATGGCATTCATAAAGGGAGTTATGAATGCCGTGACATCACATATTATAGTAAATACTGACAAAGGATAGCATTTAAATCCACGGAGGGCTCCAGTGTTGCTGCAAATGGTGCATCAACTAAGAGCTTCATTTGCACCCAGTCTGCTGCCAGAAACAGTGTGATCCAGCGCACTGGGGCTACAGCACAATGAGGAGGAACATGAGGAATGCAGCTTCATAATGTGGAAGTGCATACTAATTTGGAAATGGGACCTCTCACACTGAGCGAGGAGGGTGCGAGATGCAGCTTGGTGGCAGAGTGAAAACCTGATGTAGCGTCTATAAAGACAGAAAAGCATCTCACATTTTCCATCAGCAGAATCATGCACCTGTTGGCATCTTAACAGGTTTAGCTATTGCCTATCTAACCTGAGGGAGGAAGCTGGGAAATCTGGCCTAGCTGTAACTTGTAATAATAACTTGCCCTTAGACTAATAATAAACTTTATTTATAAAGCACCTTTCATACAGAGGATGTAGCTCAAAGTGATTACTCTCCATAAAATACCTCAGGGCAGGTATTTTTTATTTATTTATTTATATTGTAGAATAAAATAAAGTCTAAAAGTAATAGCAGGTACATGATGAGGTCACTGATTTTATTTTTGTCAGCAGTTAAGCTATGAGGGTCCGTTTGGCACAAAATCCAAACTTTGGTTTGCACATACAGCTACTTTGCCTCGCACATATATGTATTGTGTGAACTCATTCAAACTACACTCAAAAGCACTCACACACTATATTGAAAACCTCTCACATTCCATACTAAAACACTCTATGCACTATTGAAACTAAAAATGTCCAAACCAGCACACACACACACACACACACACACACACACACACACACACACACACACACACACACACACACACACACACACACACACACACACCCTAGTAAAACCTTTCACATTAACCTCTGAAATATTCTCATCAACACCACTGAAATAATTTAAGTTCTCACATACACTAGATACTAGAGGACCTTGACCGATTAATTGGTTGGCTGATTAATCAGTGCCAACAGGACGTTTTATAAACTATCAGTATAGGCAGAACTTTGCTCCGATAGTGGCCGATGGCTATGCAGCCTCTACCAGTCTCGCGGGGGCACATGTCATCTTACTGCATATAGGCTCCTTACAGGAGGTGAAGGTAATGCTATTGTGTGCGTGAGATGATTTATATTTAAAGGGGACATATTTTACCACTTTTCCACAAGTTATTACAGTTCCCTGGCTCCTCAATGAAATGTCTGTGACATGCTTTGGTCAAAAATCCACAAGGAAGAGACACCAGAGCCCCTCTTTCATCCTCTCTTTACAGCTCTGTCTGAAACGCTCGGTTTTGGTGCCTGTTGCTTTAAATGCAAATGAGCCACTGCTGGCCACACCTCCCTCCCCTAGGAGGTGTGCCTCCTGAGTGCGGCGTCGCGCTGCTATAGCAACTATTGAAAAGACCTCTGGGAAAATATGGCTGCTCGAGAGAACTTCGCGGTGCAGCCTTACATGTTTGAACCAGAATCCGACCCTGAACAAGAAGAAGCTCCCGAACAAGTTCAACAATCAAGATTACAGCAGGACGTTTCGGAATGGTTAGTTATTAACTTTATGTCACGTTTCACACATTATGTCACGTTTCCTTATTCGTAAGCTAGCGAAGACAGGACATACATTTTCTACAGTCTTTACCTAACTTTAATCTTATCCATTACCTGCTCATGTGCAAACGTAGTCAAGACCCCAAATGACCACCCAAAATGTCTTCTTTATCCTTGGGTAA
>OMKZ01029155.1:0-12360 GCA_900302535.1 Neoniphon sammara
GTGGATGTGTTATTTGATTGTTTAGCCAGGGGTTGAAATGTCTCCGTGTGTGTTTCTGTCCTTCCTGCCTGCCCTGAGGTAAAGGTTAACGAAATCACCACAGCTGCCAACCTGCTGCCATCACCCACTGGGCCTAATGAGCCGCAGCTCCGCAGCATCACTCGGCTTGATACACACACACACACACACACGCTTCCTCTCCCTCAGCAGTAATACTATGTAGCTCACAACGGATCTACACACTCACACAGTGGCACTAGTATGCACTATATGTGCCATATTGTTTTCTGCAACATGTACAGCATGTTGCTGAGTTAAAGGTCAGCAAGTAGGCCATTCTGAGCATCTCTGTATGTGGTTAACACACTCACTGGCACACAACCAACACAATGCAAACAGCTGCCCTTTAATATGTAGACCTGTACACACTGGACCAGTGCCCAAACTCCAAAAACTGCTTTAATATAGCTTTGGATAAAGCCTGTGATGGTGAGTAGCAGGTCGTCAGTTGTTAAAGGCAGATTTTTTTTATGCCCACGGCTCTGTACTATCTTACCATCTGGTTTAAGTGTGAATACTATGCTGTTTTTCCCAAGGGGTTTTTCACAGAACCAGTACTCTAAAATGAACAGTTACCAAACAGTTATATTGTAAAACATAAAATTTGCAGTTGTAGTTGCATGTTTTGCTATGAATTTTACAAGAAAGTCTCGCTCCACTTGACTTTAATTTATCATTATCCTCTGTTCTGACACAGATGGCAATGAGTGTGCAGAAGTATGGAAGTTGAACAATGGGAAAATACTTATGAACCACAGGGAAACATTTTTTTGTCATTTCAGTGCCCCTGCGCGAAGTACAAGTAATTGCTTTTTGATGGGGGTGAAAACTAAAGTATGGCTTACTGGTGCAACAATCATATTTTCAACAGTGATTTTGATTCAAGTTGAGTTGTTGTTATCTTTTCTGTCTGTGGTATTCATTTATCAGTACCAAAACCAAAGTTTTAGTATTGAGTCAAAGTTGTCTGCATCCCATATCTCAGCAGCAGATATCCTTGAGTCGCTGACTGTCTCAATTAGTGTAGGATCTTTCTCTTTTTCCTCTCTCAAAACATCCAGCTTCTCACTGATTTGTCACCACAACTCAAAGCACTCTCACTCTTCTGACAGATGGAGTTTGCATTTGAGCACCAAACCAGCCTTAGCTGCTGCAGTTGACAGTCAGTGTTGGTGACGAGTGTTGCATAAAAAACCTGGAACCTTGATTCCCTTTTTTTTTTTCTTTCTTCTTGTGTTCCCTTTGCAAGCCTCACAGCATGGCTGGAAAAAGCAACATCACACGTGAACATGCCTCTTGTATGGTAGCCAGACATTCAAATATGTCTTTGTATTTTGTGAATCTAGTAGGCAGTGCTTTTAGGTCTCAGCAGGCTTCTACTTTTGTGTGGGCAATTCATCATTTCTCCGCAACATCCTGTGTGTCTGAGACACTATTCAGCTCATACTTAGACTTTTTTAGAGGGGGATTTTTCACCAGCTAGCTTATGGGTAACCTAGATAACAGTGTTAGACTGCAGAAACCCATTTCAGTCATACAGGTGCATCAGGCATTGCTCAGTATGTGGAAATACACCCAGGCCATGAATGTCACATTCCAAAATGGCCTCCAAAGGACAATACTTTACATTAAACCCAGAAACTCACCTTCTTTATTCCAACAAACCAGGCCCAGTTATATATTGTTGCTGTGCCAATTCTTATGGTGCCATGTACAACAAAACAAAACTTTTTACAAGTTTTTATATCTCTCCCCTGGATTATGCCACAGTGTATTTTGGCTGCTCCTCAGCTCAAGCTGGTGGACATGCTGCTGTGCCAACACAATCATATTCTAGGGACAAATAAACATGGGCGATGCTGTGTGCAACAGAATGAGTTTGGCAGGGTGGGATGCTCTGGCCTTTACAGGTTTGACGCCATTTGCTGTTTTGCCCTCATGCTTTGGGTGGTACTTGGTATTTTATTTTGAATTTTTTTCTCCCACCGTTCCCCATTCCTGTCTGCATTCTTGCAGGCACATTGAAAATGCACACATACACGCACGACACTGACAGTACATAGTAGTCTGTCTCACCACTTGAATCAGCTGCTCATTCATATTTTATTTTCAGTCATGTGAAGTTGTCTAGCAGGGAACACATTAGTCACTGTTTCAAGATATTAATGAATACTACACTCTACACTTTAATGTACATCATGTTCACTTCCACCCTCCTGCATTTACAGCTTTATCTCTAGAAATCTGTTGTGCAATGTTAAGTCACTGAGTGCCTAACAAATGGCCTTAGCTTTTATTCTCAAAGCCATACATGGAGGTATACATACAAATGTATGTTTGTAGGCATTCTTGGAAACTTGGCATTTGTACCAAAGACTGATTGATAGCCTTAAAAATAGCCAGGCAGTAACCTCAATAACTAGACTGAAAAATCCATCCAATTTGTGCACACCCACGTTGAAATAAATTTCAATTAACCAGTTGGTTTGGTTACCTCTAATATAAACAGGTAAATTATTTCTTCACCTGAAAAATAGTTTAAATTGGCACTATAGCATCATAATGACATATTGGCTGCAACATAAACATCCAAACATCCAGTTTTACCGGAGGATGAACACATTGTATTTGTAAGTGGAGGAGGGGACTCGAACTTGAATCTCATTTGTTTCCATCTCCCATGTGAACATCATCGCTGTCAAGTACTATCAGTTAATGTCACATCCAACTGGGAGGGACTGCGTTCTGCAGCTTTAGTCGCTGAAAAAGCCTAAAGTAGATTGTTGTGTATGTGTGCCTGTATTAATAAATAATACAACAGGCAGGCATCCACCTAAACTCGCAGGTGTGGGAGATCTCTCATGCTTCTTACTATGTAACAATCAGCATCAATGTCTGTGATGCCATCTGAAAATAGAAACGCAGTGAGCCCAGCATTGTGTGTCTGTGTATGTGTGTGTCCATATACGTACTGCGTTGCATGCATGGATGTGTGTCAGTATTGATGTTGCGTGTGTGCCCGTGTTTGTGCGTGCATATTGCTGGGGTTGTGATGTGAAGACCCCTGGAGAAACGGATTCCATCTGATGGGAAGAGATCAGAGAAAGAGTTTAGATGTGATTTTCTAAGCCACATTTATTTTTTCATCAGCTCATGCATGTGTAACGGAGCAGAAGAGCTCGGTTAATCGCAGTCCTTTGGTATATAGACCGTCTTTCAGCTAATTCTCGAGCTTATTATCTATCAATCATGCTTGGAGGCACCGATTTGGTTTATTTGAAACTGGGATTATAGCGACCTTGATTGCTTTAGTTCTTACTCTCCCTCACCATCATGTGTCTACATGTGCCTGTGAGAGTGTTTATGTGTAGAAGCAATTGTAGTCGTACTCTTTGTGGTTTTGTCGTGGCACTTCCTGCAGTTATTGGTGTACATATCCAAAATACTATAAATATCATAGTTTGTTGTGATTAGGAGTACAACAGTGATGCTGCCCAGTGCATGTGTATTGTTACCTAAGAATATAACAGAAAACAGCAAGACTGCAGCCTAGTTCCCAGGTTACTGCAAGAGTGAGCATTGCAACCTGTTTCATGATGAAGCCTGGCAAAAGCATGGAAAATTAAAAGCTCAGTTAGAATTATTCAGCAACATACTTGTGCCCTTGAAGTGTGTTTGCAATATTGAATGACCTACATAATGTATGCTGTTCTTTTGATTTCAGTGAGTTTGGTATTCTCTTTCATCCAAGTGAATGAAAATTATCCTCCTGTTATTAGAAGCACATGATTTTTTGGAATGGCCTATATTTTGAAATCAAGACAGTTGTTTTGATCGTGCGGATCAGATTTATATTTTGACCCTGCTGTTGTTGAGATCCATTTGATCTTACTGTGGAAAAACTGTTACTGTGAGTGACACTGTTAATGATTATTTTTTATTATTAGTCTTTTTAGGTAACTTACTATCTACCTTTTTGTTCCTCTTCATTCATCTAGAGATTCTACACTGGAGGTGTCTAGTGTTTTGCTGTATTTCCTCTAAGGGTGTAAGAAATTATCAATACACTTGAGTGTTGCGATATTATGCTTTGAGATACTGTATAGATTCTCAAAAACACTATCGATTTTTAGTTTACATGTTTATATGTATAGTTTACGTGCAAAATTCATTGCGTGGTTCATTTTGTGTTGTGTTTAAACCCCCAACTCCTAGATAACAGTGTTGAAATCTTCAGTCATGATGTTGGATGTTACAGGGACTGTGATAAATGCGAATGCAGATCCCTCTGTTCTGATTGCATTAAAAAGTAAACTTTTTTTACTCAGATTTTATGCATATGGTGGTGTGTTCTTTATACTAGGACAGTAAAATTAGATAAAAAAATTGCAATATATGACCCTGCTTTACAGTATAGCAATATATCGCAATATATTGAATCATAACCCTGTATCGTAATGTATCGTGATATGTATTGGATTTCCAGATTCTTGCCAATATACAGCCCTAATTTCCTCGATTACATATGCCACACACGATATATACAAACCTGTATGTTGCCCAGTACATCCTCTTCCTTTCAAGGCCCATATACCGAATAATACAGTGATATAATACACACACAAAAGGTAAAACAAAACATATCAAAATGTACTGCTGTATCTGGACGCAAACAGCAGTGGAGTGGGGCGTCTCTATTAATCATAACAGCAAACACACGAGCATCTTGATGCATTTTGATCTGAGCTGATGAAGCCGTCCCTCTGTTACAAACTGTGATCTTCACTCTAGCTTATTTTTAGACACCAGGAGATGTCTTCATCATAATGTAATACTGTAGATCCATTTAGCTACGCTCTGCTGGCCAGTGTAACTCCTGCCTTCCCCCAGCGCTGCAGAAGTGTTGCTCCTGCAGCCGTTGTGACAGCTGTGGGAACTGTGAGCTGCCCCCCTACATCCCCCCTCCTCCGCTCACTGGCTCATCCCCCACTCCCCCCTCTCGCTTTGTCGCTTTCTGATGATTCTTTGTTGTCTTTTGTCTTTCAGGGGAAGCATGCAAACCACACAGAGCACTTTCCACCTGAAGGATTCGGTGAGTGTACCCTGTTGCCACCTTTGCCTTGCACTTGGTCATCAGAATGCAAAGGTTACATTACAGCTGGCATT
The DNA here is from genome assembly GCA_900302535.1 of Neoniphon sammara. Classification (NCBI taxonomy): domain Eukaryota; kingdom Metazoa; phylum Chordata; class Actinopteri; order Holocentriformes; family Holocentridae; genus Neoniphon; species Neoniphon sammara. Next base: position 5,227 of record OMKZ01029155.1, read on the forward strand.
ACAACGGGCTCATGTTGGTTTGCAGAGAATGTTCCCTCTCTTGAATGTCAGTGAACACGGTAAAGGAAAATTGGCAAGAAAATCCAACTGTCTGATACCAGTGTAGATTGCCTAGGCACCATCTAAGAAAGTTGCATTTAACTTTGTCACAATTCCCATTGAAGTGAAAACATTTTGGTTTTTTTGAGACTTATTCCCAATAAGTACATAAAACATTATCCATTGCGGATCAAAGAGCTGAAATATTTCTACAAGTGCGCTTGTACTGTAGCAGTATTCTAAAACGATGCTGGAAAAGTCTTCTTGACATTTACAAGATCACACTTAGGTTTTACGAATCTAGCTTGTTTTGCGGTTAATTTAAAAGGCTCCTTCATCAGCAAGACTCCAGGGACCCACAACATAAAAGTGATTAGCTGCTGCTGTTCCAGATGTGCAGACACGGCTGTAGATGAGAGGGAGAGCTTAGCGTGATGCAAAACGTCTAGTCCAACATAAAGCAACCCTGTAAATCTGCGTGTGATCACCTGATGCAATCTTGAGCACACTGTGAAAGATGGCGCGAATGAAGAAGAGGAGATAAGCCAAATGATGCAAAAAGGTTGATGGATAAAAATGATAATTATGTTCAGTGTGTGTAGCACAGCAACAAGGCAAGCTCTTCCATCACCCCTTCTTTACCTCAGCCCCCCCCCCATTCCACTCTCCCTCACACTCACACACAGACACAGACGCACCATCTCCACAGCTTCATGCACTACTGTAATGCAGTGGCCCAGATGGATACATAAAGGCTTGGAGCTATCGCAGCGATTGAGCCTTGAACAACACAGGAAGGAGTGGTTAATATGATGTATAGTGGGGGAAGACGGTCAGGTCCAGCCGCTTACCCTCGCAGATGGAGGCTAACAAATGAGCTGCACACACACTTGTTCAGCCAGCTGCTCATTGCATCATTTCACTGGTTAGATAGACCGACGGAGTCAGTTTGTTATTGGATGATTGCCCAGTAGAGCATTTGGATCATTTGTGGGAGCTGTGACCTACGCACTGAGACTTTGTGCCCCGAAGATGATTGTACATTGTTCTTTTTTCATGAATGTTAGGGCATACACATGATGGGATTGCTGTTCAGTTCGCCATGGCACAAGTGATAGCAACTAGTGCTTGTTGACATATCAGTATACATTAATATTGTGATATATATCTTGTTTTGGCTCATAAGATTGTGATGCCTTTCCATTTCAGCTCCTCTCTTTCCTTATAATTGGTAACAACACTGTCATCCTGATAATACTCTATACATGACCGCACATCTCCACTTCTTTTAATTACCTTCCACTCCAGCCTCATTATTCTTTAAAATGAATATGATTATGAATATATATCAGGGGTTCTCAACTGGCGTGCTTTAATGTGAGCTCAAGTAAGCCTTAAGATTATCGGTAAAAAGTGCCCAAAAAATGGCATCAGACAAAAAAAATTACATCATAGTAAACCTGTGTCATAAAAAATAAAATAAAATCAGCCCAGATCATATTTTTTCTGCACTTCTCAAGATTAACACAGGTTGGCCATCAGCTCTTTGTATTTTACTACCCTTTGTTATAAAATCATACCTGGCATTATCTGACATTTTCCAAGCCTTAGACAGGTCCGCACTGGGCTTGTGTCTTGTCTACCATAAGTGTGTCACCTCATTATAAAGGTTGAAAACCACTGCATTATACCATATGCAGCCTTGCTACGATGTGTAGCCTGTCTTAACTCGTTCTGCCTTGACTGTTTCTCTCACTGCAGTCCAACCCAACCCAACAGTGCTGATGGGGAACCCCATTCGGGCTTTCACGCCACCCCTGGGTGGCACACCGGCTGGAATGGGCAAGTCACCCAGCCCCGTTCAGAGGATAGATCCACATACAGGCGCCAGCATCCTCTATGTTCCAGCTGTCTATGGGGGGAACATGGTCATGTCCATGCCCCTGCCTGTAAGTCTTCTGATGCTGTCAACATACTGACACATGAACATGTCTTCCTCTGTTTACTGGGCCAGTGCACAACTAACATAACAGAACAAAATTTCATCTACTGCAAAGGGTCTTCTCGTACTGTTCACTCTTTCCAAATGTTCTTTGTTAGCATGACATTACCACTGTTAGAGTATGCTGAAAGGACTTTGCACTGTTACATAATTTATGTCCGCTCTCTATGTTTTTTGCCCCCACTGTCGTCTGTAAGGCAGCACTGTGTCCCAGGCTAATGGCTATGGTTAGGGTGAGGGTTAAGAAGCTGCCTTAAAGGCAGCTTTCAGGGCAAAAAACGCAGACTAGCATATATGTCTGCATATTATTCTCAAAAATCACTTTTATTTCATCTATGTGCCAGTGTTACCATTACAAGTACTAACATTTGGACAGCCAGCTCAGGTAAATTAATTGGCTGTCCAGTAAATTTTCCTTTAGGCTCATTTCGGGTGCTGTGATGCATGAAGCTGATGATCCTCGACAGTGTAATTTTCAAACAATCAAGATTTAATGCTGCTCAGTGTTGAAACCATGGTTTCACTGGTAAACTGCAGTGACCATAATTCATTTTACCTATGACACAGCACATCTGCTCTCCTTGGAGTCACAGTGTGTCTGTGCCAACACAAACTGTACGGAGAGACAGTTTGAAATGTAACCTCATTAATCAGATGGATGTGTAATAGCTAATGCTGCTGTGCAGTGAGCTTTATTTTACATTGAGAGACTGGTGTCTGAAAAATATCTAAGTGAAAAAGCCACTGGTATAGCCTCAGAAAAACATTATGTTCAGTAACATTTTCCTCAACCATGTTACCCAAATGCGGTGAGGCTTACAAACAAGTGAGTTGGCCCTCTCTTTTAATCAAAACCCTCTAACCTCTGTTTAATGTACTACCTTGTGTGCTGCTGTAGTCAGATGCTAAAAGTAACAAACTAAACAAAGCAAGTATAACTGGCCTAGCAATTTAAACTGAGGTTACTAATTATTGTAACTAGCTGAGTAATGTCCCTCTAATTATTTGAAATTGAGGAACTGAAACCTTTTAATGGCATTTAATTTTATTTTAATATATTATTGTTTATAATCAACATTGTCCGTAATCTCTGTGCATCTCTTATCTGTAGTTATGTGTTAATTTTTTTTTCTCCTCCTAGTTGCCTTGGCCAGGTTACCAGAACCGCTTTGCCATGGACCCTCGCATCATGAGCCACCAAGCAGCCATGGCCTACAACTTTAATCTGTTGCAGGCCCAGAACCGAGGCTCCCCCATCCCTTACAGCGGGGTGGCCCACCCCTCTCCTCTAGGAATGGGCCAGCCCAGCCCTGACAAGGAGATACAGGCAGACCCCATCAGAAATGGTGTGTGCCAAATTATTTGCTCAGTGAAGCAACTAGCCACAACAGCAAGCAACAGTTATTACAATTTAATGACAGCAGCCATAAAGAGATCTGTCAGTGGTGTAGGTGTAGAATAAGATAGCCGAAATTTTAACTATGTTGTATGAACATCTATAGGGTAAATTTGTGTTTGTTTTTTTTGGTTTTGATTTTCTCTTAGGTAAATTAGAAGGATGTTCAAAGTCAGAGCAGAGTCGTCTTCAGACACCAGAGAGGAAAACCTCAGACATGAAGGACAAGCAGGCAAGTTGTTGACAATGTTTCTCTTTTTCATTAATGTGGTAGGTGAATTTGCCAACAATAATGGCTTTGCTTATGGTTTTTGGCTTGGTCTTTTTTTGGTCCAGGGAGATCTAGACACAGGCCAAAGTCGAGGTCTAGACTCTCAGACAGACGGGCTGGGGGGATTCCCCAACACGCTGCTTCACCGGAAAGACCCCTCAGCAGGCCAAAGACCCCTCAACTACCACCTGGCACCCCCCAACCCAGCTTTCCCCCCACACCCTGCCAGCGGGAGAGCCTTCCCCCCTCAGTATCCAGTCTCCAGGGTTCCTTATCGGGTCAGTCAGCCCCAACACGCGGGAATGGCCCAACAGAGTCAACAGCAACAACAGCAGCTTAGCCCTGCCTACACTGGCGGTAGCCACAACCCTTCCTTCTTCAGTGCACCCATAGCCTCCCACAGGGGTGTCCAATCCCCCACTTTGGATGGGCCGGAGTCTGGCGGGGCAGAGGAGATAAGTACTTCCATGAGGACTCCAATGGGTCACCAGGGGGGCCACCCTCCAGGACTGTCACAGCCCAGTAGAGTCAACAGCTTTGGGGAGGAGGGACAAGATGGAAGCCTGGGAGATGGCCTGGGTGAGTGGAGCACTATCTTTTTGTTTTCTGAATCAGGCAGAGGCACACTGTCCAAAGATGTGCTAGAATTTACTAGAACTAGAAGGCAAAATAAACTTTAGGGCTATGCCAAATTTTGCAAGTTTGTGGCCCCAAAATACAGCAAGAAGTACAGTAACTGATTGAAATTAAAGGACTTCAGTACCCAGAAATCCCTGAAGGCTCTATGCAGCAAAATGCATATAGCTCACTCATATTTATCAAACTGGCTGATCTGTGATACTTTATAGAGGTATACCAAGGGAACGAATGAGACAAAAGATCTAACCCAAGTCCAGCTTTCTCTGGACAGAGCGCTCACTGACTGCTGTTTAGGAGGTAATTTGTATTTCATTATTCAGGTTTAATTCAGTACTGACACCAGAATTAAATTTGGACAAATAGGGTGAATCTAGATTAACTCTATCAGGGAAGAGATGCTCCTATGTGTTACAACCCAACTTTTTTGATGTGGGGATCTTTCCTAGTTCAGATTTAAAATAATCTTAAGAGTCAGGGGAAATGGTTCTAAATCATTTAGGTTTTGATTACATTGAATGATCATGTTTAATTCAAAAATAAATTACCATAGGAATTGGGATTTTTGGAAATTTGGAACTCTATTTTTTAATGTCCTGATAATTTGACCTATTTTATAAGGCCCCTTGTTGTTTTGGAGGATAATCCGTGTCACTGTAGTGCCCACTCTATAAAGTTAGTGTAGCTATCACTTTTATGTTTGCCCAATAATACCACTAGAGTAACTGATATATGGGAATGAAGTTAGTGTGGTTTATTACAGTTCAAGCAGTATTTTTCAAGTGAGAGTGGCATTCCATTGCCATTATGAGAATTTCAACAATAAATGTTTTGAATGGAAGTTAGAAGTACAGTCCCATGTTTTTCATTTTGTTTTCAAATATACAGTGGTTCAGTATACGAATGTTCCTCACAATGTTTTCCAAATAAATATAGTTTAGTCAATTTACATTGAGTGAATAGGAAGACTCACAGACAAAACAGTCAAAGTACTGGATCCAGATAAGCCTAATTCAAATGAGGTAAACCTCCTGAGTGGAGGCTTTCCAGTTGAAATGCTGCAAACTGGCCTGTTGGAAAGGATTTCAGTAATTGTTTAGGGAAAGGAGCCAATCAGACCAAGCCCAGCTGCGGTGCTTTTACCAGAGTGAGTCAGAAACAGCCTGTACAAGAAGTTGGATTTTTGAAAATCCAACTACTTAAAAGTGAACCACTCAGTTTAATTTGTCTCATCAAATGTGCTCATTAAACATCTTTGGCCATATATGAATATAAATTGAGGAAATTGGAATCCTGTAATATGGGACCTTTAATAATAAACTAGTTGAGGTATTTATACTTCGGGGTGTATGATAGTTGGAGGAACTGAGAAATGTGAATGTAAGATTTTTTTGTTTGTTTGTTTGTTTGTTTGTTTTTTAGATATATTTTTACAGGTTAATGCAATGACTTGGAAGTGCTCTTGCATTCTGATTCATTTGAAGCCATCAGATGCCCTAATTTGTTTGCTATAGACTTTGGTTGCTCATGACAGTTATTCAGGTTTTCACACACTTATCCACTCATCCATGTCCTTAGGGAGTGATACAGGGAGTTACAGTTTGCCTTACAGCTAACTCAACATTTTGATAAAAGAAAATACAAGTAATTGTGTCCCACCAGTGCATTTTATTGTATTTGATTTAGAGAAACACTGTCTCTCTGGTGTCTTTCTTCTTAAAGTTGAGTAGGGTTTTCATATTTCTAGCCATTGGGACAAATTTTGTCATTGATGCAAGAGTGTGAGATGTAGTTGAAGTCAACTGATGAGAAAATACTTTCATACTTGTGCTATACTATAAAATAATATAGTAATGACATGAAAGGTCTAAGATAAATGTTTTGTAGCTATCGATGTTGATTATCCACAGTTTTTGTCATTAATAACAGCTGTGACTGACAAGAGTCACAGAGTAAATAATGGCTCTTTTCAACTGTGCTTTGAACTTACTGAGCCGTGCCGTGCCGTGCTGGCTATTTCACGGGTTATGGGGCACTTTCTACTCTTCACGGTTGGTTTCCTCATACAATGGAAAAGGAAACTCAGGGAGTCCCTGTGCTTCGTGGGTTATCCCCAAGTTCCAGGTTGCGGAAAGTTCTAGGTTCCTGGTTACAGTCAAAAAGGGCCATAAGGAAACTACAACAAGTAAACTCCCCATTTTTCATCATGGCACTCGATTGAATCATTTCATATCAGATTTAAAAAAAACTAAATGCATAAGTCATATCAAATCAGTTTGCTCAGAGATATATTTATTAACTCTTAACTTCTTAACTAAATATGTACATTAGCCCTCTGAGTCACCAAAACACATCCAGTCACTTACAACTAATCCTGTGGTTGCCCCTCCAGACCTTCAGGGTCCCTTGGCACTGGAGGCCCTAAGCCAGCAGCAGCAGCAGCAGGCAGCCAGGCTGGGCCAGTGGGGCGAAGCAGCAGGTCCTTTCCTCCAGGGAGGCGTTGCTTTCCCGCTGCCTCAGCAGCTGGCCCACCTTGCCCAACCTGGTCTGGCTCGCTTCCCCCATCAGCTGCTCCGGGCAGCCAGTTGGGGCCTGAATGCCAGTATGGAGGACGAAGCTGTTCCCTCTGCCTCCACAGGACCACCTTTCACCAGGTTAGGCTAAACCTCACCCTGCTTCAATATATATATTTTTAAGAGATGTAACCATTGTAGAGCTCCTCTTTTTTACTGCATGTGTAATGAAATACTGTTTGGAAAATAATGAAATTCCTTTCACCTGTTGGAAGGT